>JBAFWW010043297.1:0-14106 GCA_036873685.1 Agapornis canus
AAATAGGCAATGGGAATTCAATAAGAATGTTTTGCCATCTGCATCATCTGGGGTGGCTACTGAAAGGGAGCTAAAGATTTAATACTATACTTGCCCTAAGTTCTCTTGTCAGTTTTTGTAGGTCACAGAAGATCTTTCTCTTTTTTAATCTGCCTGTGTATAGAAAAGAAAACCCACAGAGAGAGAAATCGAGAGGAATTATTCTCAAATGTAGATGTTTTCTCTTATCTCTTGTGATTGCAGCAAATCTCAACAGTCATTTATAATATAATAACATACTGTTCATTTGCAGTCAGCAGTAGGATTTCTAAATTAATGGTGACCCTTCAGATTTCAATTTTCTGTAGGTTAGTCAGGTTCTTAACCGGGCCTCAGAATGGGAAGCTAGCCTTTAATACCTGTTTTCAAATACAGGATACTAGTGGGTAAAAGAAATGTGTAGGTATAATAATGAAAACATGACTTTGGAGTGAAATGGTACCTTCAGTTTCTTTCATAACTCTATTTTGATAGAAAGCATAGGTTTTCACAGTGTGTTGTAGCTAATAAATCTGTAATTTGAGCAAAAATAGCTGAGACCCCAGAATGTGTTTAAGCAGCTCCTCATCAGATAACTGTTGGAAGACTGACCTGGAAACAGCTACCTCTGCAGATGAGTAGCTGGAAGGCTCATGACTGGGGTCTTTTGAGCTCTGCTATATCCAGACAGGGAGATTAACTGTTGTTGTAACACTGTGTTGTTATATGTGGATATTGAAACAATTGTTGCTGATTGCAGAAAGGTTTCTCAGAGAGTTTTCCAAGGTTGAACATCCCTAAATGCACAAATACAGAGGATGCAGGACCTAAGGCATAGACTGTGCCTTGCTCCTTGGCTGCTTTTAGGCATTACAGGGTGGGATTTCTTTTCTGCAGCTAGTGGCCTTGGTCCCTACTCTGCTGGTATGCTGTAGAAAGAGAACAGCATGCTGCAGTGCACAGTATGAATCACCTACCTAGAAGGCAGAATTTGAGAGGCATGGCCTTTAAAATGTTTAAGATCTTTATTGCTTCTAATTTCTTAAGAATCTGTATCTCTTTGAAAACAGCAAATTGAGAATATGTCACTTAAATTCTTTACAGTTCTGAGTTTGGATTTCTAGCTCAAAAACTTGAATGGCTTTAATGGCAGTAGAGGGAAGTTATGTTACAGCAACTCTTCTTCTGATTAGTGTCACCAGTTTGTAAGAATATGAAAATCTTTCCATTATTTAAAGTATTACCAGACTCCAGTTACCTTACAAACAACTTTAATTTTTAGCTGATTATTCTAATGCAGTTTATAGCTTGGTTGATTTAAATGGATGTTCCTTTCCTTCTGAACTCTTCAGCTTATTTAGCCCTTATGTGTTTTAGGATTTTGTGGAAGACTGTTCACTGGGTACCATGCCATATATTACATAAAGGAGTTTCATAAATAGCAGCTCTTGTAATTATTTAAAATGGGGTGGGGGGGGTGCTGTTGGGTTTACTAGATGTGATTCTCTTCTTTTGGTCCAGTTTCTTTTTGATACTTTATATTGTGGTAGTAGCAGACCTCAGGACACTGCATAAAGGACTTGTCTTGCATGTGCAGTTTCAAAAGCATTTGGAGATAACCTTTTCCTGTGGCTTTCTTTTGGTTGTTGTTTACTTAATTACTTGGTAATGGTTTAGACACTAAATGGAATGGACATTTCAGGCGTTTTAGTTGAATTTTGAAATCCTTCTTAAATTAATAGTAGCAGACTTGTACTTAGCTTTCTACAATCCGTATACTCAATGGAACAATGAAGTGTCTTCATATGTAGATAACATGTATTTGTGACTGACTTGGTTATATTTCTGAAAATGGCCTTTAGCTTTTCTATTGTTCAGTTGATTAGCAGCGTTTAATAGAGGTTTATGTCAGAGAAGTCTGAATGCTCTTTATCTTGTCTTTTGTAGAAGGATCTTTCAGTACTTTACAGATCAGAAATTTGTCACTAAATGGAAAAGCAAGATTTTTGATATAATAGCATGACAACAATAGTATGTACATTATGCAGCAAAATAGGTATAGCTTTAGTTGGTGCATTTGCAATAAAAAGTCTGTTGAAGGAAATGTTTTGCTTAGCTATGCAAGGATATATGAGTCCTCCTTGGTCTCAAGATACTTTGCACTGATATTAGTGTCTCAGGATCAGTAGCTTCCATATATATTAAGTAACAAGGTAGTTTGAATTTCAGTTCTTTAATATATTTCAGACCCTTTGGTAATTCTCAGGCTTTGACTTTGTCAATCTTATATTCTAATTCCATAATGGTAAAATGGAGATTATATTTTTTCCTATGTAATGAGTAGAGGAAAGGGACTATATTAGGTTTGTGTGGTGCCCTGAAATAAGGTGAGAAAGTAGAAACATCTCTTTCTTTTAATGTTCTGTCAGAAATCTCTCTGGTAAATAGGAGTGAATGATGATAATGAAGAATATCCTTGCATTAAGTCTTCGTTATCCAAGTAGCAGAGAAACTGGGCTGATGCTAATCTCATGTGATGTCCTCACCATTACAGTAAAAAATAGTAGTATAAATGTAGACAGGTTTACTGGTATAAAATGGTACTATCTTCCTTCCCATAGAAATATCTTTTCAATCTAGCTGTGGATGTTTTGCAGTTCTAAGCCTGGGCTCTGTACCTGCTCTTGCCATCTCTGATTTATCTTTGTTCTTTTCTTGGCACATATGCTCACTTGTAAATAAATACCCTGGTGAGTTGAATGTCTACTGAGTTTGTTAACTTCCTTTTTACTCAGTCATGTTGCATGTATAGTGACACAGAATGCACCTGAGGAGGATATTGCATTACCTATAAAGCTAACCTGACAAGCAGTCATGCACTGGAGAAAGGCAGAAGTTGAGGCTACTGTGCTTTCTGAATTAGTAAATCAAAGTCTCTGCTCTTCTCTTTAGAAGAGAGGCCACTGTATCTTTGGCCTGAATTTGTTGAAATCATAGTTCAGCAAATGAACTTGACTTCCCAGCTTCAGTGATTTCTATTAGAAAATTTCCACAGCTGATACTGCTTTTTTAGTCTGTTAAAATATTTAGGCAGTCATTTCTACTTTGGCTTTTCATTGACTAATCTGAAAGTTTTACTAATGTTTAAAAATACAGCAAAGATAGTATGGAACATGAATTCAGATGGCTTCTTAAAATCTATTTTTGCTTTGGTTTGGGTATTTTGGTGGGTTTGTTTTTTGTTGGTTGGGGGGGTTTGGGGTTGTTTTTGGTTTATTTTCATGATAAGCCACTAATATGGTGGTAGAATTCCACACGTTGTTAACAGGGGTTCTGTATAACAAACTCAGTAGCATTTAAAAGAGTCTATGATGGTAAACCATAATTTTACTTTTCCAGCAGTGACTTTTCATAACCCCCAGTAAGATTAGTGAAAAACATAGGTATCAGTTACAGGAGATTCTTTATGTTCTCTTGTTTTATCCATGTTGTGTATGCTGTTTCACTCATGTGCTTTCGTATGAACACTTTCCTTTGTACCTGTCACCATTACATGTTGAAAAAGGTCAGTAAAGCTTGTTAGTTACAGAATTGCATTTTCATTCTCAAAGTTGTCTGATTACATGTGTAAGTCCCGCTACTCTTAATGCTTTCAAAACTTTTAGTCTTTTAACCACCTTTGGCTTTCCTACAGAAAAGTTCTTAGCTTCATTACCATGCTTTACAATTAAGGACCCTTAAAGTGATGGACTGATCAAAACCCCCATTTCCCATCCTCCTAAGCCACTGAGGGGAAGTAAGTAGAGCAAATCTGGAGTGAAGTTGAGCCCAGAAAGAAGGGAGGGTGGAGGGAAGGTGTTTTAAGTTCTGGTTTTATTTCTCATCATCCTACTCTGATTTGATTGTTAATAAACGAAACCAATTTCCCCAAGTCCAGTCTCTTTTGCACATGGTGGTAACTGCTGAGTGAGCTCTCCCAGCCCTTATCTCAACCCATGAGCCTTTTGTTGTATTTTCCCTCCCCTGTCCAGCTGAGGAGGGATGGTGATAGAGCAGCTTTGGTGGACATCTGTGGTCCAGCCACGGTCAGCCCAGAAAGGGAATGAAGATCTTTCCCCTGTTCTACATGAGGGTCTGACCTGGCTGTGGGTAATGAGGCAAGGTCTTACATTCCCACTAGAGCTCAGCTGCAGGTTTGAGATGTCCCCTCCAGGGCACTGCAAACAAAGTCCTGTCTCCTGTGTGAGCACTGAGGTCTCTTGGCTTAAGCTGGGTTGAGTTACTCATCTCATCTCTGTAAACATGTTTGTTTCTCCTGGTGGTTGTATTTTGAAAGGAATTTGTTTGCAAATTTGTAAATCTGTTTATTTGTTGAAAGACAGAACTGAAGTGCTTGTCTTTGTCAGGGAGTTCTTGTGCTATCTTGTGTTATCTTCTGCATAGAGATAGGGTAATAGATCCCAGTAGTGGCAAATCAAAAAGAAAAGAAACAAAAAAGTGATGTGGAGAGTGGACAGAATGTTGGTTTAGATAGCTCTGTGCTTATAGAGGCTTTCTCCCATCCACTCTGACTCCTTTCTTATTTCACTTAGTCTGAGGATGGACTTTTCCCTAAAGCAGGTCAATGGTTTCTACCTGGAGGGGGTCAAGCCTTAGTCAAAGAAATGCTCAGCACTGTGATACCTTTTTCCACCTTTTAACTTAGCCTTATCTGAAATCAGATTAAGGCTATACACTATGACACATGCTTCCTTGGCTGGGAGACAGCTAAAAATACTTAATTTTATATGAGGCAATTCTGCCTGTTGGCTTTACCAGTACCATAGAGCAGTTATAAAGCAGACCAAAATATATACCTTCCTAGTTTGCCCTATTTCAACTTCTGTAAACTGGGTTGGTTTCTCTTTTGCTTATAATTTGTATGAGCTCTCCGCATGTGGGATGTTTTCAGAGGTTCCAAAGCTCTTATTTTCCCCTTGCTGTTCCTGGAGTGGTGGTTTTGAATTACTGTATATCTTGCACAAAAAAGGAGGTTGCCAATGGAGTTGCAGAAGAGAATTTTTAGAAGAGGCAGGCCCTGATAGCTGCAAAACTGCAATATATGTGGGTCGGTTTGTGCTGAAAGTTGCAGCAGAGGTGGACCCTCTAAGGAGATAGAGTTGCTCTAACTGCAGTCCATTTGTAATTAGATAAGGAATACTGACAGGAACAGTGAGTTAGTGGCTCCCCTCCAAGGAGAGCTATTGACTGAACATTAGGTTTTGCATGAGATGGTGATGCAGTCAATAAAAGCATCAGGCCTTGTTTCGAGTAACACTGCTGATTACTCTCTAATTTGCCGCCTGGAAGTGAGCCACGGACATTTCAGCCTTGTGTTTAGTGTTGATGAGATCTAGAGTGAACATTTAATCTTATGTTTACTAGCAAACCACTTGTAAAGAGGATGCAGTACTACAAAAGGGTAACTCTCTGATGGCTTTCCAGCAGTAAAGCTTTGTTTTAGCTGTAACGCAGTTCAAAGCTAATACATGATAAGGATTGTTCATATTGTAAGCTGTAGCTTAAGGCGGCCTGTTAAACCTTTGATGGGTTACTCTTTTTATTCAGGTATATATGATGTTTACCTTGTGACTAAAACACAGTATTAATTTCCCAAATTGCAGCAAAGTCTCGGTTCTTCAAAACACTCTAGATGGAAAGGGACTCTTACTGGCTTGCACAGTGTTGCTGCTAGGGCCATGGTTTTCTGCCAATGCCAAGCAGTTTGCAGAACCAGAGCTCTTCTGTCAGCCACCTCCTCTTTGCTTTGATAGATTTCTTGTGAATAGCACTTTACAAATGCTGTTAGGTTTTAAGGTTCACTCATGCAGTGATTTAATTTGAAGAAATCCTTTTTTTTGTTGTTTGTTTTGTTTTGTTTTGTCTGGAAAGTTCTGGAGCATGTATGTGGTGATAGCTATGTGATAGGTGTATGTATGCTACCCAAACTCTAAGTACTTACAGTAGAAAAAATTAATACCACAGGCAAAGAAAATAGAGTTCCCCAAATCATCACTAACCCCAACTGTGGTTTAAATGTTTCAAAAGAAGTCAAGTGGCATCCATTCAGTAACCTTACCCATTTCATTACAATTGACTGGTCTCTCTAAAGATGTCCTCCTTTAGGATTAGTCATGGAAAGAGGTGCTTTTTCCCATGTTGTAATTCCTGTTGCATGAAAATGAAACAAGTTTCTACTCTTGTTCCATGAGAAATTGAGGTATCTGTGTACAACCTATGAATTCTGATCAGCCATACAGAAACTGCTGTCTTTTGCATAGAGTTGCATACACAGGCATGTGTTGGCATGATCTAGTTGAAGATGTCCCTGGTCATTGCAGAGATGTTGGACTAGATGATCTTTAGAGGTTCCTTCCAACCAAAGCCATTCTATGATTAGTGCTATGGGATCTGGACAGGCTTCTTTGTGATTGTCTAGCTAGTGTTGCTGGCAGTGGTAGCAGAGCTAGCATGCAGGTCTTTCACTTCAGAACTGATATATTAGACTGAAACCAGCTTGGGGCAATCAATTAGATGAAGTTCAGGAAAACAACCTATGTCTGAAGAAGACATGGTGCAATAAAAAGTTTTAAAAGACAGACTAAGCTGTTAAAAAGAAAGGTTATTGGAGTTTTGTCAGAAGTCTTTGAAGTTCAGGCATTCTCCATAGGCTTCCTGCATGTCAGAAAAGCTGACACAAATGCTCTTGCTTGCATCTTGTATTAGCTGTATCCAAACAGGTCCATAACGTTTATTGGAAGCCTTGGATTTACTTGAATGCAGGATTCGACTTCTGGGCACAGAGTCTTGGAGCCTTATGCACTTCTGTGTCATGTGTTAGCACTCACCTCTCCAAAAAAAAGGAAAAGTATTTTGTATAACCCAAATATTGATGACATGACTTGGATTTAGAGATGGGAATATCTAATTCAGATCACTTCTTTGGCAAAAATTCCCATCAGCTTGGCAGCAAGGTGGCAGAAGGGTGGCCCAGTTTTGAGGTTGAGCTTCAGGTTTAAGGAAGACCTTTGTGTTTGATACTGCTTTAGCTAAAGGCAGTATGGATTTGAAAATATTTGTAACATTCTAATGCCACTCTAAAGGTTCTGTTCAGGTTTAAACTACCCTATCTCCTCATTGAGATCATTCATGGGGAGATCAGTTTTCTCAGCCCTCCTGCATGTCTGCTGTTAGTTTCTGTTTGCCTTTAAAATGGCCAGGCCTCTTCAGCATGAGAAAACAGTCATCCTCTGCCCAGTTCATCAGCATAACTTCTTAACAATTCTTGTATTTATCTAAAACTTATAAAAAAGATAAAGTTTTTGTAACATATGAGTCTTAGGTTTGTAAATTTTGTATACACTGAAACCGTGCAAACACAGTGACAATCCTTTAGGGAAGCATGGTATTTACTTTCATATTTTGAGTGAATTGTGACTAACATGAGCTTTTCAGAGTTATTTTGATAGAGACGTGTAAACTGGGAGAGGCTTCCAAATGCTCTGGGTAGGGCAGAATATAAAGAGCAAAATGATATGACTTCAAAGTAAAAGGCTTGTTTAGGTTGTAAGCTTAGGAGCAGTCATCACAGATAGAGAACTGGAAAGGACAGATTTTAAAGTTCAGAAACTTGAGAACAAAAACTTTGAACTAGTCTGGAAAAACTAATGCAGGAAAAGGACTGTTTCTTTGGAACAAGAAAGGAAACTAATTTAAGGAAATATATGCAATTTTGTCTGCCTCTGGGACTGTTTGATTGTGTGAAGGCAAGAAAAAATAGGGTTTTAAAATTACCTGTGTGTCTCTTTGTGTATGTTTGCATAGGTCAGCATACATCATAACCTGGCCCTTACAAAGCCCAAAAAGAGATGAGACTTCTGGGAGAAAGTGCATTAGTTTTGCCATTTACTGTAGAAGCTCATCTAAGTTTGGATATCATCACTAATGTTCTGGTAGTTTAATGGGTGTGTTGTATGAACTTATTTGTGTTGATGGCTAGCTCTAATTAAAAGAGGGCCTATGTGATGCACCAGAGAAGCCAGGGACTGAAATAGCTCTGCTATGCTGCTGGCAAGATTAAAAGTGATACTGTTCTCCGTTTTGCTGGAGGGTAATGTTTTGCTCAAAACAGAATATCCCTAAGCTAGTGTGGGGGATATTAAACTCATGCAGATGTATTCAGGCTCTTAGAGCAGCTCAGTGTAATGATTTAATTAAATTAATTAAGCCAGAAAAGTACTTGAGCACTGAATAATTTATCAAGATAGATTTAAGGGAAAAATCCAACCAGTATGTCACCCTAGATTTTGTCTTGCATGTGGGAAATTTCATCCTGCTGTGATCATCCTCCATAAAAATCTGGGCACTGCACAGAAGTCCTGAAAGCAGTTGAGGTGGACTTCACCTCATGGTGAAGTATGAAGTACCATATGACTGCTAGGTGCATGTAATATGGTACTGAAATTAGAGGCAGGCTTCTAGGCCAAGGCTGCTGTAATGAAGGATAGTACAAGAGTGTACGTGAAGAGATGTGATGCCACGTAGGGAGATGGATAGTCTGCCCAGACTGAGTTTTCTTGTGATTAAACGATACATAAGGTTGTATTCAAAATCTTCTGTCTCTGGTCGAGGGGAAAGTAAGTAAATGTTTGCAACATCTGATATAGCACTGCTGAGAAGTAAGCAGGGATGACTGGCTTTTGCTAGCCTTTTCAGGCCACTGCCAACGTGAGGGTGTCTGATGGACCATTGTATTTTCTTGAGGCTCAAAAGTCACAAACTAAAACATCAGTTTAGGTGAAGATATTTCTTCTATCTGACTGTACTCTGCTGGTGTAAGATTTTTCATTTCATCAAATGGGTCATGTTTGTGTGCTTTACAAGAGTTGATGCTTGTAATAAGACTTAAGTGAACAGCTAATCATCAATTACATGCATAGCTGATCAAGAGGAGAAGAAATGAAGTACTGCAGGAAACCTTGTATTTCTAACAATAGATCGTGGCTTAGTTTTTGTCACAAACATTGGTGTTCTTATGCTGTTTCTGGCATTTTATGCCTTATACCTTTGTGTTTCTCTTTTTTTTAAAACAAATTATTTACCTGGGATATTGGAAGGAATTTCCTGTGCTTTTCGTTTGAAAGTTGGTACCCTTACCGTGTTGCCATAGTGTGCTTTTGTTAGTATCCTGCTTTTCTCTGGCAAACACTTCAACTGTATTTCACATGCAAGTTGTACACCTGCTTGTCTTTCAACAAATACATGCTTATTGAGGGATATGCACCTGCTAGTTCATCTGAAGGCCTGGTCAATAAATAATGATGTGTATCACGCGAGAAGTGTATAACTAGACAGTTTTATTAGTAGAGCATATGCTGCTTTTACATTTTTCACAACATTTACTTTATGAAAGTCACTAAGATTCACTTGTCACTGACATTCAGCTGCCTTCAAGGCGCAAGATAACTCTATAATAGCACCTGTACAGGAAGTAAATACGCACTTAATAAAATGAATACATCGGAGATTATTTAGGTAGACAGAAAATAATTGGTTAAATTGGAATTTGCTCTCGATCCTGAGAATAAATGGTATGAGGTATTAAATAACAAGAGAACGTCATCAAAAAAACCCAGGGCTCCTAGAAATGCGGTGCTGCCTCGCTCCAGCCCTGAGGTGTAGATTGAATACCACATTGTCTCTGATTCAGTCTTTATCAGAGTTCATGGAGGAAAGAAATCCCCTGTTTTTAACAGGCTTTGGATCTGTCCCTGGGAGGGAATTGTGTCAGCTTTGAATCATCAAGCCACTTCCTGGTGCACCTGTGTTTTCTTTGGAGGATTTCCATTGAAATGGGGGAGGCATGGTTTTGCTCAAACCTGTGGGATCTGAGAATATCAAAGCCCAAGGGCAGGATGGGTCTAGTGGCAGGAGTTAAACAGAACCAGCCACAGTGCAGTGGCTGTGCAGTGGGAATTCCTCTTGGGAAAATCATCAGTCCTGCAGAGGTGATGGCCTTGAGGAAAACCATAACTGCGGGGAGAATCCAAGTGATACTGGGCTGAATGCAGTTGTGCTTAGGGGAAAGGATGCACATCTGTGTTCATGCCCCTTGGGTTGCAAAGCCTAGAAGCTTTCAGACTCGACTGGATTGACAGTGGTACCAACTGCAGACTTCATGCTTTCCTCCGTTTCCCCTCTCCCCTTGTAAATCAATGCCTCTGAAGCACTTGGAGAGTTTTTTGTGGCGTCTTACGTGAATAAAGATTAGTAAGCTTCTACAAGTAATTGAACAGAAAGAAACTGTGCTAAACTTTGCTTCATAGAATCCAAAAGTTAAAAACTAATAACCATAAAGATGGCTACTTTAATATTAATCTCTAGCAAAGGTGCTGACAATTTGATTTTAATCCTTTGTAACTGTAGCTTTACTAACAATATAAAGATAAATACTGTTCTACAGGACTACTTTTTGCAACTTTGTGATAGTGAACTGTATTAAATCTGTCTAAACAACAATGTGCCCAGAATGCCTATAGGTAATTAGGATTCTGTTTGTTAAGATTAGTGAAAAGAATAATTACTCTAGAGGCATCCATATTACTGGACACCACACCTGCATCTCAGGGGACAATGGCATTAATTGTGAAGTGTGTATTTTCTTTCTCCCTGCACAGCTTACATCAGCCTACTTTGCAAAAGCTAACATCAGCAAGCAATTTAGCTTGCTTTCAGTGCTTTGTAGGCTGGAAACTGTGAGGATTTAAACTTTAATTTTCCAGAAAGTTTCCAAGAAAAAAGAATCCCAGCCATTAATGTGCATGCTAAAGCTGCTTAATTGGGGAGGCGTGTTCACTGGAAACAACTAGTTTGTTCTTGTCCTGTACCCACACTATAGGATTTCTTTTGTTGATGAGTTTGCATAATTCATACCAGATGGTATTTTTTTTCAATATCCATGAGATTTTATAGGTTTTTAGTTTGAAATACCTCATCAGTAAATGTGGAACTGTTGCATTTTGTTCACCAGTGAAGCCTTTTGATGTAGAGGGAAGGGAAAAAATGACCTGAGTCATCGTCATCTCTGGTATGAATGTATTGTGGGAATTTTAATGTGAAAGAGCATAAGAATTCTATCAGAGATGCTTACAAGGTTGGATATAATACTAACTCATAAACCTGGAAATGTATGGTTCTACAGTATCTCTTGAGTTCTTTTTATTTAATCGCTCCAGGGCCCTGCTTTAATAAAGAGGTTTATATCATGGTTTGTTTTGTTTACAATGCATGAAGGTAGTATCACATATTATTTGGATGAGTACACAGTTAGAGGCACATTAACTGTTTGACTCCATTTGAGAATATGATCTACAGATGAAGTCTTGCCATTTTGCACAGTGTCCTGTTTGCACTGGGAGTATCAGCTAGATAGTTCACTTGGAAAAAGTGCACCTGGAATTTCCTATACTGCAGATACTGTCATGAAGTGAGCCTGCAGATGGAGTGACTTGGTATTTACGATTTTAATAATGCTTTCTTTAATTAACGATTAAGTATGTAGCTCAAATAGCAAAGCCTCTGGCATGGCAGTTGTTCCTAGTGATAATGAGAGCACAAAGGACTAAAATTGAAACTGTGTTGTAACTACATTCCTTTATAGTTTACTGCAAAGGACAAAAGCCAACTGAAGACTAATTGTCAAAATGTGCCCATATTATTCCCCCTCTCTCCATCCCTAGTTTGGCTAGTAAAATTGTGAGCTAGATTACTTGTCATAGACTACAATAAGACATTGTAGATATCTTAAAGACTTGTTAGTATAAGACTATAATATAGTACATCGGTATGACTACCTGGACTATCTAAAGTTCAAATTTCTTATTTATTAAATAGTAACTATCTAATGTAAATTTCTTCACAGAATTTTTCAGCTATTTGAATTTAAACTGGTGCATCTCAATGGGATTCATCTGGAGGCACAATTCTCATGTAGATTTAGGTTAATTTATGTGGCATCACTTCTGACAAGTCCAAATAAGTTTTTTTGAAGTGATTTAAGTCCCATTGCAGGAGGGCTTGTCACATGTTTGATCTTAACAGTATACTAAGAGAAATGATAACTTAATCCTTCCTGCACAATGCATGTTACTAGATTTTTGAGGAGCTGTGGAAAGCGAGGTTTGGTTGTATTGCATGCCTTGGGCTTTGCATTTTCTGCTTTTCATATTTTTAGAAAGCCATCTTAGCTACAGGCATTTTCTCCATTTTGTTGATCTCTTCCTTGTAGCACAATATTATTTTCTTAGATTCTATAGACCAGCAGCAAAAAGAGGTACCAGTATTACTGTTGCTGCAGGTAATTCCATGATCTTTGCTATTAGATCAGCAAGTGACCCTATACACAGGAAAAGGTTGCTCAGGGGCTTTCCTTCTCATGCCGAATGGCCTCAGGGCTGCTTGTCACTATTATTTCTTCCTGGATGTGCAAATTGTTTCAGAAAGGCAGTAACTGTTGTAAGAAAATGCAGGATTCTTCTGTGCACTGTGAATTTTTCAGCATTTCACTTCTCCATTTCTTGATTTACTTACTTGTTTGTAATAAAATAGCTAAAATCAAGATTTCAGGCATGTTTTCCAAATAAGCAGAACATGGTTTCAAGCACCAGTGACTCTCCCACTATTTTGGTTATAAGAATATGGGTTTGAAGTAATAATTCATTTATCCATTTTACCAGCTGTGCCTCAAAATCTTTCCAAAGCACTTTTGTAACAAAATCGGGGCATGTAATGCAAAACTTGGATATAAGCTGTTGTCTTTCATTTATATTTATAGAAAACTCTTTATACATTTCTGGAGAAGTTGTATAGATGCAAAGGGTTTCGTAATTGAACATGGATGCACTTCTATGATGAACTTAGAATGAAGTATTCTAGAAACTGGAGAAGTATGTCATGGCGCAGTTCTAAAAGCTACTTTGTGTTTCATTTGCAGTAGGTGAAGTTCCATGTTAAGGAGCGTGACTACCCAGCCATACAATGCTTCCCTTAAAGAGCTGTAATTTGCAGTTTATTCAAGCAGAAATTTTTTAAGACAAGGATAATCATTGTGAAAGAGAAGTACACAAAACCTGACCTACTAGCCTCTTTTTTTTTTTCTCTTTAAGCTTTTATCTTGTGATTCATCTGGGGGTGGAGAGGGGAGGGAGAATTCTATCTGTTCTCTGACAGACTGTCATAATTTCTACTCAGAGTGCAGAAGGTATACACTGTCACATTTGCTATAGCACACAGGGCCATCCACAAGGGGCACAGATCTGAATAGAAAGGGAGTTATTGCCACACGTACTTTGGTCTTTGGCCTTCCTGAAACCTACTGGAAGGAATCGTGGGAAAGGCAGAGGGTGAAGATAATTTCTGCTTTTCCCCAGAAATGGTCATGTCATTCCAGCAGTTATATAGGCACTGTGCTGCAGGAGTAAGTGGAGGCGGGATAAGAGAGAATTGACAACAAGCAAATAATTCTATTTGCTGCTGTTTCTGGAATATCCATCCTCCTGCAAAGTGTCTGAAAGCTGTGAGGTGGTCCTGCCCAGAGATGTATGGTATTTATTGTAAGAACAGTAATGCTTCATTCTTCAGATGTATTGATCTTCTAGAAAAGATAGCTCTTACTGTGAATGAGGACAGGTCTTCTTTAAAGATTCCATTTTAAGTTGTAAGCAAAGGCCTTAAGTGTTCAAGTGTCAGGTTGGATGGGGCTTTGAGCCACATGGTCTAGTGGAAGGTGTCCCTGCCTGTGGCAGGGAGGTTCATACTAGTTGATCTCTAAGATCCCTTCCAGTGTAAAACCGTTCTGTGATTCTATCATTTATTCTTTATAAAGACACATAACTACAGTGCTTACCCCTTACCTCATTGGTTGGTTTAGGCAAGATGAGGAATAAATTTCATTTTTATGCTTGGAAAAAGTATAGAGTAGGTCCAAAGTGACACGCATTAGTTAACCTTCAGCATTCCTTTCTAGGAAGCACACTGTTCTTTTTTGTGCAT
>JBAFWW010043297.1:14206-29942 GCA_036873685.1 Agapornis canus
GCACAGTGGTTTTTCTTGTGCATGTCAACTTGACACCATTCATAACATTGTAACCTTAATAACTAGAATATGTATGAAGAAAAGAAGCGGGGGGGGGGGCGGGGAGAACTGGAACAAAAGCAATAGTGTGGGATATATTCATGGTCCCATGTGCTAGACAAGATAAGAATTTTCCTTTTATTAGAGGAAACTGTATCTTTCATCCTTGAAAAACCATAGGCTTTCCCGTATTGCTCCTCTGCTCTCTCCACATCTCTTGTCTGTTTTTTGCGGCCACAACTCATTTTCAGGTCCCTTGACAGAACTGATTTCTTGTACACTCTGATTCTGCCCCTCCTGGCCATTGTGCATGTTGTAGTTGGTTGAGTCTGGTCATGGCATTGGTTGAGGCTCTGACGGAGTGTTAATAGGTCTGTTGGTGCCGAGAGACTATTTAACTGGGTTTGTGCTTTCCCAGGGCTTTTTCACCAGAGCTGATAAATCCAAAGCCTCCCTGCTTTTGATTTTACATTCAAGACTTCATTTAGCACTTGTTTCTGCTGTAATAATGTTAATTAAGGGTGCCCTTTACATAGTGCTGCCAGCCCCTAATACAGAGTTTTATTTGAGAGATAAAAACCATGCTCAAACTTGTAACCATTTGACCAGTGAATGAGAATGCTGACAAAAGCATTCTTTTGCTGGTAGGAAATACCCAAGTTTACAGTGGAATAACCTTAATCAGTATAAATTGTAATAGCTCAAATAAAAAAGCTGTTGTTCATCAGGAGCATTGTACTTTGCCGTAGAGATAAATTGTGCTTTTCAGCTGTAGATGCCCTGTCTTCAGCATCGTGCAGGACACTTCATATTTTACGGTTTAAAAAAACCTGTTATTTTTCTTTTACTGTAAAGTGTACACTGAGTGAAGATGCTACCTTTATTAGTTCCAGTAGTTCCAGAATTTTAAACAACGCTACTTGGGGAAAAATAAAAGTAATGAGCTGCAGAAGTTCACCATGTTGATTTCTGAATAAGAAATAGAGTTGTAATAGAATTCCACACCTTTGGAAGAGGTTTCTGTTGAGGAAGTGTGTTACTTGCTTCTTTCCTTACTCACATATGTAAAGAGTTTGTGTGATAGAAAAGTATATAAACTACTGCAAGATAGCTCTGCTCATCCACCTTAACTCTGACTTGTAAACTACTGTGTTTCAGCCCTGAGTCTCAACTTCATCGGAAATTACTAATCGTAGAGTTGCCTTGTGTGGTGGCTAAACATTCACTAGGGATTAAGGTGAGATCACAAATCTCTTAACTCATGACCTCAAACAGGCATGAATGTTGGCCTCCAGAGATGAAAGGCTAATACATAGCCCTACTGCTGTCATCTCCCCATCGTGATCTTGTCTTCAGTAAAATCAAGGATTATTGGTGCTTTGTGGTTTTCAATATTGGATATGGGTGAATGCAGAGTAACTAGATGGCAAAGAAAAAGAAGAAAATGTGGACCCAAAAAGCTTGAGAAACTTTGTATGTTTCTGACAATTGCACGTACTTGGATGAATCTCGAGATCCAGACAGTGACCAGCTCCTTTACAATTAACAAACAAAAACATCTAAGCAAACCCCAAAATTCTGCTTTTGAGACTTCTAATACTAAGCTTTTAAAGGAAACAGAAAACATAGGGTTTAAGAATCCTTGTTCCTGATAATAGGAATTGCAGTGGATCTTTGAATTTCTTGGAGTGTGATATTGATAAAAGTGACTGACAAAATGTGCTAAACAGAGACAGTAAAAGTTATAAATAACATTTCCCTTTTTGAAACATGGTGACCTGGTGATTCAGAGCACAGCTACAGGAATGATTAAGTAAGCTCTTTGCTTAAATGGAAATGATGCTAATGACCTTGGCAATGAGTTGATCAAAATACTTGGGAATTTTTGCAAATGGCATGGAGTTAGCAAAGTGTCTTGTGCAAGATTTGTTTGAGAACTAATTCAATAGTATGAAATTAACACTAAATGCAATCAGAAATGGAGAGAGAAGAGAAAATTTTAGGTGATCCATTTCATTTATCAGCAAATTAATTCGGTTTCTTTTTTTAGGAAATAATAATTTTAAAATATTTTTAGCTTATATATTCCATGCAGAACTGCACTAATTTTGGAGGCGATTATTCCTCATTTTAAAATGTGCAGTGAGCTAAATGAAAAAGGACCGCATACCAAGACCATTGGATTGCAGAAGATGTAACCATTTGTAAGGAATTATATTGTGACATACAGCATCTACCAAAGTGTTTTCACACAGCAAGTGTTTTCCATGGTGCAGAGGTACCACACAAGACCCTTGTATTTGCATGTCAATGTGCAGCTGTCCTGGAAAGGGAGGCCCACAGGGTGGGATTGTTGAAATGAGCCTGTTCTGATCCCAGGTCTGATCCCAATGCAGTGGGGGTGAGGGGGATGTTGGTCCTTGTTTGGCATGAGGTAAGGCTGCAATTTAAACCAAAATAATGGGCATGCCTCTCTCATTTTAGCATTTAGACTGGCTGTCATGAGAAAGACTGCTGTTAATAGCAGAGGAGGTTTTAGGTAGCTATTAAAGATTTTTATGTTGTTAGGTTGAACGAGCTCTTTTGTACTTTAATAATGTTGCTAATCTTGCAAGTCACTTTTTTAAAATAAGCATGATTAGCAATTTGAACCTTAATTTATGATTTAGGAATTTACTGTATCTCTTGTAGTAGAAGAGAAAATAACTTCATTAAATATGAAGTGATCTTCTTGAAATGTTCAAAGCATAATGACTGTTTCTAGGGTCTTTAGGATATTTGCCAACCAAAGCACTTCATCAGATCTGATTGCCATGGAAAGCAAGATTACAGACATTTCATATTTAATGTGCAGACTTTTGTATCTTTTTAAAGATATCTATTTTATTAAGAAGTCAATGGAGATAATATTTTTTTTCCTGTCAAGCACTGAAAACTGAATGGATGGTAAATTCCTCACAAGGAAATCTTGCTTTGTATCCTAAGGCAATGTGTTCCCTTCAAGTTACAAATTTGCAGAGAAATCCCATATGGTTGCACTTACATTTTCCTTCCTGGTGCAGGACAGAGCCATCATTTCCTTGTAAAAATAGATGACCCCTGAGCAAGCTTGTTAGTCGTGCTAACAAGTCCGTTTTGTTAATTCTACTCTTTTTTTGACAGAACGTTCTCTGAACATTGTGAAAATAAATGGATACAGAATGGATAGAGAGTTATCAGGCCTTGACAGGAAAGCATTTAACCACATGGTTTTACATACTAGAACATTTTCTATCCACCCCTTGCTTAATTTCAAGTCTATGATTTAATCTTTTAAAGTTCAGCATATGGTTACTCTTTCTAATTGGGTCTCTAGCTGGAGCTTCTGATGTATGTGTTTTGGCAGAGTTTCATTTCCCTGTGATGCTATGTTTGTGAAAATGCACATGTTTTGCCAGCACCTCTATAGTTTCTGCCTACCGTGTTCATAAATCTTACCACCCTCTGTATGACAACTGAAAGGATAACTTTGGAGGCAGCATTCATGTGGTGCCTGGAGCTTCAGCTTGTATCTCTATTTCACTGTGAGTTTGACTATTTCGTACCATAGACAGCCCTTTGTCACATCAGCATTTTAGGGAAAGATGTTTATAAGGTATGATGCAGATTCCGTTATCTTAATGAGATACTGCTCCTCTGGTATGTAAAACTGACGTGAATATTTATGAGCCAGACACAAAATCTACTTGCCCACCTTTCATTATGTTGATGAAATTGTAATGAGATTTCACTCGCCTGTCAAAAAGTTGCTTCCCTTGGATGAATTAGCAAAGAGATTTTGCAGCACTGTTTTGCACATGGCTTGTTGTCTGGGATTTTCTATCTAAATAAGAAACTCCTCACTTTCCAACTGAGACTTTGCATAGGGGTATCTTGTACTTAAGAAGATTCGCTGTAGTTGCTATACACTGTCTGCAAGATAGATGATAAGAAGGAAAGCCATTTCTGACGGTGTTTAACTGCACGATACGACCTCCCCTCTCTCCCGAGGCTCATTAAGCCAGAACTGCAGTGTGAGATCCCACTCTCTGAGACAGGATGGGTGTTGTTCTGATGAGTCAGGGGGCAGCCCACCGCTTGGCAGACCCAGTGGGTGATAAATGTCCAAAGCCCTCCAGGCTGACTACACATTTTTCATCATTAATCCGGCCTATTGTGAGCTGGTCACTCACATTGATTCCAACTAGAGGGCATCATCTGCCGTTAAGAGGGTGATGACTCGCTAAAAATGAAGGCCTGAAACTAATCAAATATAGTTAGAGCCTTTACTGGCAGCTTGCTTAGATTGCTCTGGGGCAGTAATAGGAAAGCGGCAGACATGTGGGCAGATCCCTTCGGGCATTGCGTGGCTTTGTATAGGAATGTGATGGTTTCCTTTGACAGCATGTCGTGATATCACAGCTACGATAGAGTCAAACGCTGTTACAAGAAAGTGTTCTTTTTCTTTTTTCATTTTTCCCTGGTTGTTTTGCAATAATAATAATTAAAAAAAAAAAAAAGCCCAAAAGAGAGGTGAATTTGGAACCATAGCATTAACACCCCTCCTGTCACGTCACAATCAGGCTGCAAAGAGAACTCCCTCTGCAGAGATCTTTGCCTGCCTATCAAAATCATCTGCCTGTCTTTCTCTTCATCTGCTTTTCATCTATTTATCTAAAGGCTTCATTTCTTTGTTTAAAAGTGTTTGAGTAGTTAAAATTTGTTTTTATGGAGTAAGTCCAGCTGAGGAGTAAAGGCTGAAGATCTGTGTTAAATCAAAGCCTCAACTGAAGTTACAGATTTGACAGGAATTATAGATACTACAGAGTTAGTCTGTTTGTAAGCAACTTGTCCCTGTTTCAGAGCTGGGAGGTTTCCCCCCATGGTTTTGCTTCTTCACTTCACTGTGTCCCTCTTCTGAAATTCACATCATTAGAGGTCCGCTGGAAGAGAGCCCTTTTCATGAATGTATCCATTGTTGGCAGGAGGCTTTCCAAGAGTCTGCACTGCTGGGGGCCCCCCACCCCTCCTGGGATTGTTTTCTGGGGTTCTCCTACTGAGAGCTCCTGTTGGAGAAAGTCAGTATGTTTAATTGGTAGCTCATAAAGCTCCTTCATTGTTGAACCCCTTGCCCACAGTAAAAGGTTCGTAATGTATTAGGCAGCCTTCTACTGTGTTTTTATTGCAAGATGTGCAAATGATGCCTAGTGGCAACTTTTCAGAATGTGAAGCTGTTGCTCTTTTTGTGCACTGATTTAGTCCCCTTGTAAGCAGGTTCAGCTTCCAGGTCATGTTTTCTTAGAAAGCTGTTTATGCTACAGGAGTAACCACTTTATATTGGGAAGAATTGCTTAGGGTGCTGGTCTTGGGCAATCCTTTTGGCATAATGCAATGATGAAGTGGTCAAAAAAAAAAAAACCCAACAAAAACCCCAAACAATAAAAAGCTCCTTCTCTCCCCAAAAACATCAATGCAAGACAAAACCCGAGGCTGGTTTCCTCAAAAAACAGGACAGCTGTTGATTGGACCTGGGGGGGTGAGAGGAAATTCCCTGCTGCAGACTTTCTTAGCCTCGACAATCTCATTGAAAGCAACCTAATTGAGGAGCTCCAAACCGGCTTTGTGATTGGAATGAGTGCATGCTGGGGAGGAGCAGTCGGGGAATTTGCTTCACAAATGCCCTACTGCTCTAAAGGAAAACATGAATATAGATGAAGCCTAAGGGTCAGGTTTTTGTAAGGATAAGATGAACTTAGATAACCAGCTCCCACTGAACTCAGCTAGGTTGCATATCTTTTCTGCTGACCCGTTAAGTTTCAGTGCCTTTACCTGTGTTGCTGCTGGGGCAACTGTCTTAACAGATCGGAAGCAACATAAGATGAAAATGCGCTCCATGTAGAGATTACTACAGTTATGGATTTTACCCAGGAAAATGCAATGTAATTCAATTACTTATTCACATTTTTAAAAGTAAAAGCATGTTCTTTTGAACTTCTTTGGATCATTTAGTTTTGTGTCATGGCCATTCAGGGGACCCCACATTTGAATGAAAAAGATAAGAATACTTGGCTGTTAAGGTATCAATTTCAGTGATACATTTCTTTTCAGAATCCCTTTTGTAGAAATCTTTGCTGTTCGTATAGCAGGCATCCTGATAAATTATAGAAACAGTTTCCCAGATTTTTCAAGGATTTTATTTCATTTTCTTCTGTCAAATCCAGTTATAGTTAGTCCAGAACAAAGAACATTCATGCTCTGCACTGTTGGGTTTCTTAAAACTCTCCTTTAGGTTTTGCTGCTTGTTTATATTTTTCTAGCATTGTAGATGGTTGAGTATTTTTTAACATAGTTTATGACATATTGGTAATTTAAATCAGCAAATGGGATATGTATTTCTTCAGCATCTTCAATAAAGCCAGCTATTTTAATTTCTCCCACACGCAAGTAAGTGAATGAAATATTACTTTGCTCACACATCCAGAGGCCAAGGAAAGATTTTACAAATAATATCAAAGAGGAGGAAATCAGCCAACTGTGAAATTACTGATCATCTGGATTTTCCCTCTAGTTTTGACTGCATATACTGAACTGGAATAAATGCGTCTTCTGCGGTGTACAGCACTTCTACTTCATAGTAGTTTATACCAATTTGCTTCTGTAGATTACATGTCCGTCTTACTAGTGCAGTAGTATACTGCTTTGTTTGTAGTATATGTTCTAGTGAACCTTCAAGAAAGGTTACATGGGGCAGGATAAGGAAAAAGCCTTGTTAAGGACATTAAGGGCAAATACACATTAAGAAAAATAGTCTGAAGAAAGATTTGCCTTCTTAAAAATGGAAATAGCCTTTCTTCATAGTGTTTCAATACAAATAGGCACTACAAAATAACTGATGCATAATAATCCTTTTGCACTTACAGTAGTGTATAATGAAATTATCTTTTGTTGAGTGTTTAGAAGTACACAGGATGTAGTAAACCTTAACTTCAGTTACTGGTTGGGAAGGAATGAGCTCAGTCATCTAAGAAGTCTACAGTCCTGCTAGTCAATCAGATAAGCAGAGCTAAGCCTTTTTCTTGAAGAAGGAGGGCTTTAGGAAGTTGTAAATAAGGAGCCTCAACAGTGATCTGTCATTATGCTTGTGGCAGTTTTTGGCTGCCCTATATTACATATGCAAAAAGTGATTGACTGTATATGATGAAAGGGGAGTCTGTAAGCAGTGACTGACCATTTGGCAGCAAATACTTCAAGGCAAATTTTAGAGTGAGGGTGGTATGTTTATAATAAAATAGGTGTGATACTGTGCTGTGCTGTCAATGTAGCATGGTCCTTGAGACAAGAAGACCCAAAACGCTTCCCTTCTTAAGAGGAGATTACTATTTTGTAGGCTGGAACCTGCATTCATTGTATGTAGGGACTGCACTGTTTCCTTAGTGGTAAAGCTGCTTTAAAAATCCCCTGTTGCTGATGGGTAGAAGTGTAACATGGGGCTTGGCTGGTTAGTTGATTACTTTTCTTGTGGGTTATTCTGGCAGTTCAGAGCACAGCTTCATCATGTGCACATATAGTTCCACTGCCAAAACTGGGCAAACCAGGAAACTGGTGACAGGGTGACAGTGCTGGGAGAAGGTGCAATCGGAATTGGGGAACTTGCACTGTGAGCTGAGAAAATGCAAGGTCAAATTGCACTCTGATACACTTAAAGTTAAGTAAGTGCTCAAATATTTTGCTATTCTGGACCCTCTATTGTTTTGTGTGGACAAAGAGAGCTATAAAACCAAAGATCTTGCTCACATAGACAACTGTGTCTGGTTCTGTGATACTGATGGGCCATTCCTCTGTTGAGGTGTAAGGTGTAATTTCACAGCACCCCACTGACACTTAGAGTCTGTGGCAGGCTCCGGGGGCTTTGCCTGCACACATACTGTCCCAGCTGCTGCCTGGTATCACCTAAGGAGAAGCTTAGATCTTGTGGTGGAACTGATTCTGTGACCAGGGGCTAACCTGCCTTTGACAAAATGAGTTGCCTTAGCTTGGACAGCTTAGGTCTTTGCTAGGCTGACTGAATTTGACTGAAATCTCTTAGAGAACTGTGGCACAGTCTATAGCACTAGAATCAGAACACTGGAGCTGTATAGCCAGGTGCAAAGTGGTTGCAATTGCATCTTTGGGCTCATAGAACCATAAGCAGGATAGGGTGCAAGAGCAGCCCCTGAAGTTATCTGTAAATGCTGTTCAGTGCATCAGAAGTGTTGGGCATTAGAGAGAACTTTATGTTGCATTTTTTTCTTCCAAAACACTATTTTGTGTTGAATAAAAGCTTTGAGATTTTTCTATGGTAGAACAAGGGTGTGGGCTTTGTCATATGCTTTTTTGCTTACTGGAAACGCAGCTTTTGTTGCTTTGCATAAGGAGGGCTTCATCCCGATTGCATATGTTGAAAGTATTGAGGACACATCAGACACAATGTCCATCTGAAACTAGCTTTCTGGAAGAGAAAATGTAACATCTAGGTAGCCTAATTAGTCAGATCAGTGGGCATGAAGGTGGAGATGTGCCAGGACCTCATGCCAGCAGCTGTTCCATGTGGTCTTACACCAGCTTTGTAATCCCCATGATTAGAGGAAGCATTTTTCCTGTCTGTGGGGTACAGAGGGAGATGATCCTTGGCTGTATTGAAGACAGTAATTCTAGAGGAAATGGCGGGTTTTCTCCTGGCTGTATTCATAGACTATATTATGATATTTGAAACAGATAAATTTCCTCAGAAATTTGCTTTTCATCAAAGAAACAGAAAAGAATTATTACCTTTTGTCCCCTGTATTATCAACATGCTGATGCTTGGATTTTGAGAAAGTCCCATCTGTTCATAACACATTAATATGCCCTGCAAAATTGTTGTGGTTTAAGCTATTCTGGTGTGTTTGCAGTAGAACAACAAAAGCTGGTAATGGAATGCTGTGATTCCTGGTATAGTCAGTGATAGGGTATAATAATTTTCCATTGTGTCAGCAAACATTGTGTCGTAACAGATGTTTTAATTATGTTTTTAGATGTTCATTATGCAGGTATTGGTTGTGTTTAAATTGTTATCTTTTAAGCTGTGTCTTTCTTTACATGACCATAACACTCAGTAGCTGGGTGTAGGCCCAAGGCCATGCATCTTGGATGGTTTGTGTGTCTTGACGTGTATGTGAAGAATGAAAGGTCAATACGCACTTGCAACTTCTTGGTATGCATATAGTGGAGCTGCTGGAGCCAAAATGTCAGCATTACAGGTGAAATGTTGTTAAGAGAGTAATGCTGAGAAAGAAGGTTATAGTGGTGACAGTGCGATGGACAATACATTTTGGCCACCTTTGGCACACAAACCCCTGAGGTGGAACAGCTTCCCACCACTGTGTTACAGGACTTCCCTGTGCTATCTGGTCAGTTTTCCCATTGAGCAGGAAAAAAGCAGGACTGTGTACAGTTGTGTGCTATACAGTCTGCCTTTTTTAACTGATTGTTCTAAATTGTGGTTTTGGTTAATAACTATGCTTACTCAGCTCTAAGGAAACAGAGCCTCAGCATCTCACAATATATCCATGTTCAGTCTCTGTGTTGCTTTTTTTCCCCCCTCCCTGCTAGAGATTAGGTTTTCAAACTTTTATTCCTCTTTGCATTATTAAGCTGGTTCAAATGTGCTGTATTACAGGGAGGAACTCAGTTTATGCACATGAGCCTGAGGACCAACACCTGCACCTGGTCTTGAGCTGTGCCAAGCATGGATAGGTAACTTGAAGGCAGGCAAATAGTGGTGCAGTTTGAAACGTTAGAATTCAGCCAGCAGACAATAATAAAATAGTTTTCTTCACCAGCTACATACACATTATAAAATTCTATTTGTTTTCCTTTTCTGTGTTACTGGGCTTATGATTGTCTTACATCAGACGAATTTTTATTTTTGATAGGAAATGCCCTTCTTTTGCAGCTACTGTTACATTAAGTGTCCAGGCTGAATTAATGCATAATGAGCCAAAAAAAAGAGATCAGCTTGAAGTAAAACCATGCAGGCAAGGCTTTCGGTATTGTGACTCTTGGGAGGAACCTCAGTTTCTGCATGTCTGAATTGAGGTGTTTCTAAAGTATTTAGTTTGCATAAGGGAGGCACTTGGTACTTCTATAAAATTATGCCCATTGAGAATAAGGTGAGAATGGCAGGTGGGGGATTCTGAAGTGAAAACAGTCAGAGAAAACATAAAAAGGGTTCCCAATATGAGCCATACTCTTATGGATGAAATCCTGTTATTCTTGCCGACAGTTGAAATTGATCCCTCTGCAAAAAGCCCACCTTTGGTCTCTGCTGTACCTTCCTTCCACTTGAAAGCTATTTTGAGATTTCAAGTGGAATGTAAGTGGCAGGGATGTGTTGGACAGTCCTTCTGTTATGAGTGTAACAATAGCAACAGGAAGAGTTTCATAACGTAGCACAAGAACAGAAATATAGTCCATGGAAGGAGCCTGTGTTGCCTTTTGTGAACGATACAAATAAGAAAACGATGATTGCAGAGTGCTTTTCCAAATACTGTTATGGTCAGACTTGTGCAAATGCCCTGTGATGAAAATGATTAAAGGAGAGGTTTAAATGGTCTCTGCTTATGATAATAAAGTAGTAATAAAATGATTTTTTATGCGCACTAACATTATTGCATGCTTTTGTCAAGATACTTGTTTATAAATAAAGTCCACATACTGTTCTTTAAATTTACTGTGAAAGAAATCTTTTTTTCTATTGATCAGAATGTGTTAACATCCAATTAGATAAAATCTGAACTTGATCTTTGGCAATAAGTGTTTTCCTTAATTGGATACATGTCCACTTTATGAGCTGTACTGCCCAGGGAACATCTATGTGGTAACAGATGTCAAGTCCAGCAATGAATGAATCCAAGTGAGGAGTGAACTGGGACTGTCCTTTCTTCCTGTAAGGGGGCACTTAGAACAAGCTGGAGTGTTCAGCCTGATGTTCTCAGATGCATTAAAACTGGCCTCTGCATGGAATTTGAGGCATTTTTATTAAAACTGTTTTATTTAAAGTAGGATTTGGGTGTTTCATGTATTATCTGAGCAGTCAAATAATCTGCCCAGTGTTTAGTAATCTGACTTTGAGCAAGGTGCATAGTAACAGTGGTAGAGATGTGTGCCATGTGCCTGCAAACTTCAATATATGGTAAATTGTTTACCACCTTTTCATTGCCTCTGACCTGCTAAACAGTCCACTCATGAGAACCTATTAGTCTTGACCTAATTAATATTAATGGACTTAAGCTACTTATAATTCAGCTTTAAATAGGTAATCAATCTTACATTTGCTTGTGAATAGTGCAGGCCTCATTGCTTTGTTCCCTTTCCTATATCAGTATCTTCATTCATCTGGAATTACTGTTATATTTAAAAATAAACACCTGCATTGTTTACCAGTACATAATTTTAGCACTGTATGTAAGTTAGTAACAGCATCAAAAAGAAATCCCAACTATAAAGAAGGCTCAAAAGGCAAATCAATTTTTCCAAATCTGACACTTCTAAAATCTGATTACAAAGTCATGAAGGTGTAATATTATGAGCTAGTGATGTCATCTTGCTACAGTTGTCTTCATCTTGGGTTTGTCAGTCACATGAGTGTTCTTCAGACTTGGAGGTTTGAGGTTGCTGCCTGGTACTGTAGATAAACAATCAAGCATTTAGTTTGGAATGAGAACTACTGAACTGCAAGGCCATGCAGCAGCAAGCAAAGAACAGAAATAAATGATGCTGGTTTTGTCATTATCATCAGTATTGTGCAACCTATTCCTGGTTGATAACAACCATGTAAGCAATATCTGGGGTGCACACATTGACTTCTAATGATGATTTTTACATTTCACATGAGGAACAGAAGTTTGCATTTCTTCAGCTCCAAAATGCCACCTCCTAAAATTCCTGTCACAATAGTCTCTTTGTAATTCAGGCACTAGAAGACATAAACCCTTGTTCAGTCATACAATCTAAAAGAAGGAATGTGAGTACCATTTAGTCGTCATAAAAATCTAAAACCAAAAAAGGTTTTGTTAATGTGAAAGAATGCTTTTATTCTGTATACTTTTATTGCCTACAAAAATAGAATTTGCTCAGTTGTTTGTGCTTAGGATGTTTGACAATAGCCTATATCTTAGAACTTTTCAAAGTTTTGCACTTTTTTTCCAGAACACATTTATACCATTCATAAGGCACTAAAAATCTTCATTTCTGTTCCCTTCAGACACCACAGTGAAAGCTGAATCAGTAGAAAACTCATTTGAATTAGTAAACAGTAATGACATAGTTCGTGAGATTTTTAACATGATTCCTGATGTGGAAAAGTATTTTAACTTACTGTAGAGAATGCTCTAACCCAGTGGAACTTTTCTTGTTCTTTAAATACCTTATTTTTTAAAAGCATCTCACTCCATCATAATGAGCTTTTAAATATAATTTAGTTTTTGTTTAATGCATTGTATCATCAGACGTTCTGCATGGTATTCTGGAGTTTATGCTATCTATATACTCCAACCATTTGTTCATGTAAGAGATGCATTAGAATAATTTTCCTGAGTACAATGCATGATTAAAGGACAGTGTCAAAGGAATTTTTCCAGTTATTCTCCCCTTTCCCTGTTGCTCATGAGAGTTTTTTGGCAGAGTAATAATTCAGGCATAGACATTTGAAATCAGATAATGTCTCAGAACACTTTTAGCTTGTCTTGGCTAATTTTGGTGAGCTAATGAAGAGAGATTAAGATTTGTTTCACCATTAAGACATTAATGAATTTTAAGTCCTGCACACCCAACTTAGCCATTCGTCTTTCCTAAGAGATAAATTATTGCATGGCTTTCAATAATGCTCCAGAGTTTTATTACATCTATAATGAGAATACTTGTTTAAACAGCAGCATTTTTGTTTTAAATGGCTAAGGGGCATAATCCAGTTGAAGTATAAATAACTGCAACTTGAACGATGAGGAAGTTCTTAATGTAGTTTGATTAATAAATGTCTTGAGTTACATTCAGAGCAACAGCCTACCTGTGCTTCTGACTTTCCAGAAAGGGAGCAAAGACAAGCACTTTTAAGTTAATGCTTTGAGGGGTTTTACTCACTTCCTGGGGTTTTATCTGTTTTTATATCTAAGGACACTCCATTATAAAATGCTGAACTGCTCTCCCCAAAATGAAAGGTGCTCTCCCCAAAAAGAAAGGTTTCTTCACTCTGGACTGCTGGACTTTTTGCTATCTCTGGCCTCTAAATAACATGCCTTCTGTTATAATTTTGCCACTAGGGATACTACTAAGGGATTATGCTCTTCAGAGAGATACGTGTATCTTCAAGATGTCATAGCTGAGTAATTGTAAAGAGATTGGAGCCAGAGTGGGGTTTATATTTTATGCATGTGTGTAGTCTCTTGCATGAGGGATCTTGATTCTTGATGGATGCCTCCAAGCTGTTGCAACAGTAGTAGTAAGTTGTTCCTGCAGATTCTGTAGAAACATTCATTGAATTTCTCTGTGAGCTATCAACCTGATAGCTTTCCCCAGCTCCTTGGTCTTAGGCTTTTCTCTTTCTGCACACCAATTGCATGTGGCTCAGGGTTTGTTTGTGTGGGTTGAAGAAATTTTGTTAAAGAAAAATCTAATATGGATTGTTCCTCTATTTCTGTTATGTAGTTCACTGGCATCATTTTGCTATAGCCACTGATTTTCCTCCTTTAACTGTTTTTCTTCTTCATTCTTTATCTAGCTGGATGTTGCAGAATTCAGACATACTGTGATAAAAACTTAAACTGTTGTAGAATTGACGCTGATATCATTGATACATCAGTTTAGTCCCAATTTACTTTCTTTTTTTCAGAATATGAAGGTCCATTGCAGTGCAGACATCTGGTGCTTTGGACACTTAAAGCTGCAGATCCCAGACAACTGTTATTTCTGTTTAAATATGTATGAACTGTTGTTTAGGTAATCCACCCTGTCAAAATATCAAGTGTAATATATTGCTGACCTTCTCTTTTGCATATTGGAGGGGACTGGAGATGTCTACTTATACTTGCAATTACATTGGCTGTGTTGCACTTGTTATATATTTAAATCTTTGGAAGTGTGAAGATTAGGGAAGATGTATGAATAAATGAAGCTACCTAATGCAAATATTACATTTTATTTATTTGGCCTTAAACAGGATATGGCATTAATCTTCTACAAAACAATCTTGCTCTTAGGGCTAAGAATATGCTGAGGTAAATTGGCAAGCTACAGGCAGCTTGTGCAATACACACCATGAAGAAAGTACCTAGACCCCTTCCTAATCTTCAGCCTGGCTGAGAGAACCTGAAGCCTTGAAGTGTTGGAGGAGTCAAGCTTAGCATTACCGTGCCTTCAGAGGTGTCATGAGGTTTTGACAGTGATAGAGCAGCGCTTGACTCACATACTTTCTCCTCAGCCAAGAGGGTTTAAGGAGAGACCCTCTTGGGTCCAGGAGAAGTCCAGACATGAGGCAGGTGGCTGGCACTGCCAGCTGTGCCGTGCTCTGAGATAATCCTCAGTCAACCACCTAAAGTAGTTTAGTGATTTTAATTGCTGATGGACCCCTATGGAACAGAACCCTCTTGGGATTGCATTGCACACAATTTGTATCTCATGCTAAAAAGGCTCTGGGTTTGCAGTCAAGCTGTGGCAGTTTACCTGCCATGTTAACATACCCCTTTCAGTGGAAATTGCAGCCTGTGTCAAATGAAATTAATAATGTCTTTTGATTTGATCCTTTTATTTTTTATTTGTGGACAAGCTGAAGTGCAAAGTAATTTCCAAGGGGTCTTCTGAAATCTGTCATTTGCCATTTCTGCAGGTATTTTGCGTTAGTTGAATTGTCCTTGCCTAGTCTTGATATGTTTATTGATTTCTGTGCTGTAATTATGGGAGAGAGACCCCTTTCATAATGTGTAAAGTTAGAATTTTGTATAAGCTTTGCAGTTTGGTTTTCTAAGGCTGAGATAAGATTGCCTATACTTGTTCTGTTGTTCTTTTTTTGTTTGTTCTTAACTTTGCAATGGGAAATATTTCTATAATGACAGGTGTGATTTAAAAGGTAAAAACTTGTCTTCCTGCTGATGAATGTATTTTCTTAATAGGCACTTAATCCTTCTGAAGGGTGCTGGATTGTGACAGCACTTGAAGATGTATTTGTGTATTTTTCTGCAGAAGTTGTCCAGCAGGAGATAGTGGCAAGCAGGTTTCTCTTACAAATATGTTCTGAACCCTGACCTAAAGAGATCACCTTTAGAGATGACTGTCTGTGCCCATTCAATCCTTGACCTCCCTGCCATGACTCTATCAGTGCTGCCAATTTATGATGTGGACCTTGGGCTGAGAGTACCAGCTTATTTCAAGTCGACTACCAAACCAGTTGTGAGTGATGGCAACTAGATAATGACTTGGCAGTGGTTTGAAGCTAGTGGTCATTGGGAAAAGGCTCCCATCCCATTACAGTTCTTTTGAGCCATCGAGCTTGCAGAGCAGGTTTTCTTCATCTTCAGAAGGTACTTCCTTTTGTTAGTATTCTGTGTTGATTTTAGCATGACCAGCAGGTCAAAGGAGGTGATCCTGCCCTTCTACTCTGCTCTTGTGA
>JBAFWW010043298.1:0-11376 GCA_036873685.1 Agapornis canus
AAGGCCAGGTTGGATGAAGCCTTGGGTGCCATGGTTTAATGTGAGGTGTCCCTGCCTATAGCAGGGGGGTTGGAACCTTACGGTTCTTTTCCAACCTGAACTATTCTATGATTGTAAGATATCCCCAAGATGATGAGCAGGAGGAAATTGAATGCCAAGATCTTTAAGGCCAGAAAACCCTCTTGGACCTTAATTCTGAATAACTCAAGCCACAAAACCTTCACCAACAAGTCAAGTTCCTAAGGTCCCTTCATGCCTGAATATACTACTTGCAAGGGCTGTCGTATCCTGAGATGAGCCATGAGGATCAAAGCAACTGCAACGTCTGCTAGCAGGTTGTCCTCTGAAAGCGCTGCTGCTGGCTGATGCCACCACCAACATCCTGGTGCCAAATGGAAGCCACACCAGGGGATGCGACTGAGGAGGAAGAGTTCAGTTTATTTCCATTGCTGGCAGTGACCTCCTGGAAAGAGCAGATGGCTTCTCTGGCACTTTGCTATAGTGAGAACCAGTGCCAGGGCCTGGGAGCGCAGGGTGCCTCCATCCCTGACCTGTTAAGGGATGAAACGTTGGCTGGAAGGAGATGCAGGGATGTGGAGGTGGGACCTGGGTACCATCAGCAGCCCTATTCTCCATCTGTCCAGAAAGGGAGAAAAAGGAGCTCTGTTCACCTCCTAGGGCTTTGTTGCAGCCATCAGCATTTCTGTGGGTCTTTTGTTGTGTTCTAGGAGTATCTGGACTTTGGTTGACCATCCCTTGGGCTGGAAACAGCTCATGCTCTTGTATCTAGGACATGTCCTTCTTGACCTGGGCAAAGAGGTGATGGATGGTGCTGTGACCAAAATACCTGTGGGTTTGAGACCCTTTTCCTGCCAGGAAACCGCAGGATGCCCTTTGCTGCTGCTTGTGTTTAAAGGCTCACAAATGAAATTCTCCAGATTCCCTCCAGCCCTTGTTCCTGCAGCTTCAAATGTTCTGCCAGTCTCTGCTTTCCAGTTGCCCCTTTTAGTTAAACTCCTTTTTTGGTCCTGTTTTCCTTCAGCAAGCTAACGAGCTGCTGGATTAAAATACATGAAGTTCAGTCATGGTTGTCCCTGAGTTTTCCAAGAGCCTGGGACCAAAATGGGAAGTGTCAAGCTGGGAAGGAGCTACAGGATGTAACAGGGTGAGAGATGTTTCCTGGTGTGTTTATGGCCACCCTGTAGGGCTTCTGGGGCAATTATAGGCAGGGGCTTGGTTCATAAAGTGCTGTCACCAATGGCACTGCCCCCCTCATTGAACTGGCAGTGATTTCAACAGACCCTAGTAAATGTATAAATAACATTTATAAGTCCCTTTGGTTTCATCCCCAATTTAAACTCTGGCTGTAGGACTCTTCCGTAAGTGATGGCTGCTCCCATCTACTCCAATTTGGCTGCCAGCAAGGAGGAAGAGGAAAGGTTTCTTAATTCTCAAACAAGCTCCATAGGATCTGGCCCCATTTCTGGCTGGTTTCCATCTCTCCAAACCTATGGAGTAAAGAGCTAAATGGCCATGGAAGCTGGGCAGTGTTGGGCAATTCCCATATGGGGCTGATAGGCTGCTGAGATGGAGATTTAAGACCAAAGTTGGACCAGGTTGTGTGTGGGTGCTGGCAGTTCTGGGATGGCTGGAGAGCTGCAAACCCTGAGCTGTGCATGGGTTGGGGTGCTTTGTTCAGCCCCTGTTACTGGTTTTAATGAAGGGACCTTCTTCTGCACCACAAAACCTTGCATGATGCCCTAGGGAGCTTCTGGGAGGATGCTGGTGGCCAAAACCCCTTCCCCCCCACCTCACACCTCCCTTCAAGCACTATGAACCTGGGTTTAGCTCAGAGCTCCCCAATCTCCCCCACAGAAACCTTTGCTTTCCAGCTCAATTCTCTGCTATGTTCATTTTCTCCTGTATTTTCCACCTCATTTCCATACTGCAGGGAGGCAGCTCCGTGCCCAAGGTGCCTGCCTGGGTCCTTTGCTCTGCTCAGGGATGAGCCTTGGTAATGGATCAACATCTTTTCCCCATTAGCTTGGGCACTGCAGACTTGTGGGACCAGATAAATGCTGCCCTAATTGCTGGCGGCGTGTGTCTGACAGGTTTATAGAGTACAAAGTCAGGCTGGATCTCTTCTATCAGAGATGCTTTAATAACCCCAAATCAGCCTTCCAAAAATGAGCATCGCTAAGCTGCTGAATCAGAGAAGGAACAGGGAAGGGGATGGGTTGGATCCCCTCAGACCCACTGCCACCCATCCATGGGAATTGGATTTAACTGGATTTACTGACACCTTGATGGAGGAATCAGAAACTGGTTCCCACCCCGATGGGCTTCCAGGTATGAGAGTTTGTAATTGCACAAAGTTAAAACCAGCTTCCCAGTGTTTGTCTTTTACCCCAAAACAGCACTTGGGGGAGGTCCCCTTGCCTTTGTCAGTTGTAATTTGGGGCATGGCTGGAGGCATCAGTTTGATTGTCCAACCCCAGGGTCAGAGGGGACTCCTGAGCCACCCCGCAGCCACCTTCACCTTCGGTGTATTTATCTTCCACTGATTGCAATTTCCTCTAAAAGGGGGAAAAAAAGTGCAGGAGAAGGGGGAAAACAGGGGGATAACGTTACCAAATAACCAAAGATGATGTGGGGGAGGAAGGGCTTTGTGCAGAGCAGATGAGCCCTGTGTGCTTCACTAAAAAAGCCTTAATTTGCCCCAGTGCATTAGAAAAGACACGAGTCCTTTGTGGATGAGATTTGGGGTGCTCAGTGCAACCTTCTCTCTGCAAACCCCAACATTGGTGCCGCCTGCCTGAGGGCTGTGTCAGTCCTATGGATGCCATGGGGTGTTGGGAGTCACCCTAAAACCTTCTGCATGTAGGAGAAGGCTTTGGCAAGCTTGGACCGTGACGGTCAGCTGCCCTGCCGTGGGAGCTGGGTCCTGCCCTGTTTGTGAAGGCAATGCTAGGCCAGCGCTGTGCTGGTTCAGCTGAGCTCTGACCAGTCCCACTCTTGCCTTTTCCCTCTTTGCTTGTATTAGCTTTCCATAGGTGACTCGCCTGGCTCCAGCTGCTGGGGCCGGGGTGCTGGGCTTGCCAAGGGGGGCCCCATGCAGCAGCCGCCGAGTGCTGTAAAGAGGTAATTTTCACTAGATTTCCACCGAGGCTTCGGCTTTGACTTACAACCCCCATTAGTGAGCGATAAACGGCCTCGTGCAGCTGTGAACCAGACCCAACCAGCGCTGAAACCCCAGCCCCGGCATTCCCAGGGATGCTCCGGCAGCGCAGCTCATCCCTTGGGATGGGTCTTCGGTGCTTGGCTCCATCACCAACCTATTGCTCCCCTCTGGACATGGAGACTGCGGGGTTCCTTTGCAAAATGCTCATCCTAGGGCACTGTGTTCACTCAGCACCATCACTGTGACCAAGGATGGTCGCTTTGTCCCATTACAAGCCTATCTGTCCCCTGAATGATACTGCAAATGCACCACCCCATCCTGAGACAGGTTTTGCTGTATCCAGCACTGCCACTTAGCTTTGGGGTACAAATACCCCCCTTTTTCAGGGGCCATGCCAGCAAGTTCAACCCTCTCCTGCTGAAAACCCCAGCCTACAGCTCCTCCAACGTGTTTCATTTTCCATTGCGCCACAGACCCAGGAGCCCCAACCCGTTTTCTGCCATTAAATTATTTCACACGTTCCATTTATTTGGGAGCCGTTTGCCAAAGACCTTTTTAAGCTTTAGATTTTTCACACACACACACCCACCCCCATCCAAATGATCAAATCTGTGCCATTTACTTCCCTTCTCCACTTGGAATGGCATTTTTTTCTCCCCTCTCCCCCCGTTTTTTGCTTCCTGGGTATAATTTAAGGGTTGAAATAGCCTGGAGGGAATTAGCTGTAAATTCTTCCTAAGACAAATAAATTCAGCCCTCGAAGTTCCTACGTTTTTGAAACTGTTGAGAGACGTTTTGGGTTTGTTTTACTTGAAATAATGATCGTGGCGTATCTGACCCTCAGGCTGCGGCCGGCTCTAACCAAATAAATAGCTTTTATTAATTAAGGCTTATCCTTAACAAATAAAAGCCTAATTTGATCTCGGGCGGCTGAATTAGCAAAAACAAACAACGGGTTCTCCAGGCACTTGATGTGGATTTAACAAATTAACGCTGGGCCTTCATCAGGGAAGCCGCAGGGTGGTGGAGGCCTTTTACAGCCAAGAAATCCTTTGGAAAAACAATGTCTTTCATTTCTCCCATGGTCTCTCTCTCTCTCGGTAAACATGTGGACTCCCTTCATCCCTTCACAGGCTTGGGGGAAGCGAGGAGAGCTCCGGCGATGACGTCCGCCAGAGCTTCATGTGCAATTGTTTAACTTGTGCCTCTAAATCATGCAACGGGGAGGAAGCGTTTCCCTTTGGATTGGGGCGAGCAAAGAGCTCAGGTCTGGGAATTGCCCCTCTGTGGTGTCTCCCTGTTCCGGCTCCTTTTATCCCATAACCCTCAGCAGAGACACCCAAAGCAGAGGGGTGCTATGGGGGAGCATGGGGAGCTGAGTGCAGCTGAAACCCCTTCCCAGCAGCACTGCCCTGCCTTGGGATGTGGTTGGGGACAGTCTAGGAGCCCTGGGGGGTTCTGCCTGCCCTCACTGGGGCTCTGCAGAGAGGAGGGATGCTCTGCAGGCCAAAGGGGAGCTGGGGTCTCATGGGTACAGGCAGCACAGGGTTTGATGCAGAAGTGATGCTGGGAACTGCCTACAATACTACAGGTCCTTAATCTCCTCAGATCATCTTGGGAAGCCTGGGGGGGCTGAGAAGCAGCTGGGAAGCCATGCTCCCTGTGTGCTGGGACACCCAACTGCGGTGCCTTTCCTGCACCCAGCCTGGTGCATGGAACCAACAGCAGTGCAGCTCAGGGCCAAAACTATATTGATATCGCTCTGTTTCCTGGGTGATTTCACCCCACTCCCCAGGGGAGAACCTGTTTGGGTCCACCAAACCTTGCACCCAGGGTGTCAGTGCTGGCTTTGCTCAGCATGATGCTGTAAGGTCCAAACCCATCCCTGAGGAATGGGGGTGCCAACCCCCCTATGCGCTGCCACACTATGGGAGCAGGGTCTGACCTCCCCTTCCCAACCCACTGCTGCTTCCAACTCCCGTTCCAACCCCACCCCAGCCTTGCAAAGACCCCGGGAATGCCGGAGGCTCCAGGGGGAAATCGAAGCCGGAGGGGGGGGGGGTCCAAATGTGCTGAGTCCGAAGGAAACTTTCTCAGCTCAAGTGGCGTGCATGAAAAATGTATGCAAGGGGCAAGGCTGAGCTACTGGGGAAACACCCGAGCGCAGCGTTTCCGAGGAGGTTTCACCTCATTAATTGTGAGGAAACTGAAACGCTGACACGTTTTTACAGGCTGCCAGCTCTGCTGGGGGAAAAGTGGCTCTGCTAAAGAGGAGCAGCTAAAGCCTGCACCAAGAAAGAGGCCAAAGCTGTCCCGGGAGGGCCTTAGCCTGCGCTCACTGACAGGCAGCAGCAGCCTGGTTTATGGTTATAGAGCTGCAGCCGCACCAGCCAGAAGCCACCCAGCAGAGCAGCTCGCTGCCCCCAGCCATATGGACACCTGATTTCCATAAGGATGCTGCTACAAGGGTGCTGTGAGCCTCAGGATGCTTCGTGCGCAAGCCCACATCCCTGAGCCCAGGAGGCTTTGCCCTTTGCATCTCCAGAAGCTGCAATTGCTGCGCATCAGTGGTGCTGGGGATTGGTGTGTGATGTCTGAGCACCCATCACCACGCATCCAACTGAAAGCCTGGAAGGTTCTGGAGAGCTGCCTGAGCCAGCAGCATCCCTGCATCCCAACAGGGATGTATCCGAACGGTGTATGCAACCCAATGGTGGCACTGAAGCATTTTTTCCAGCTCATCCCTATCTTTAGTGCAGCAAATGTGTGGGAACAAGACGTTTCACTGGGTTTTGGCACCAGAAGGAAACTGGGGAGGAGGGGCCCTGTGTCATGGGATGCTGCTTCTCTCAGAATGGTCCCAGCCCAGCAGCAGCCACCAAATTCACTGGTGAGAGCTGTGACTGGATTCAGAGCTGGCTCTCCAGCAAGGGCAGTGGTGATTTATAAGCTGCAAAACCCAAGTGCACAAAAGGAACAATATCAGGATGTCACAGTGAGGAGAGGAGGGAGAGAGGGGATGAAGGAAGAAGGGAATGAAGAGAAGGGAATAAGATGCTGGAGGAGCCAGGCAAGGACCAGGCTGGCTGAGTTGTGCGCTGTGATTTGGAGAGGATGCTCTGAAGGTTGAAAGCTGGTGAAGCCAAAGGGGCTGCAGCCATAGGTAAAGCCCCGGGGCTTTGACATCACTCCCCAAACACTTCACAGCCCTTCCCACCAGGCCGGAGGCTCCTGCCCTGTCTGGAGGCTCGTGCTCAGCCCAGCCCAGTGCTCGCCCAGCTGAGGCCAGGCCCTGGGAACAGTGTTTTGGCACGTCCAGCCCCTGCGTCAGCGGAAGCGTTCAATGAATTAATTGCAGCCACATTCCCTGAAGGAGGAGGCAGGGTTGGTGGGATGCTGTCGGGCCTCGGGAAGGGGCTGGGGAACATCTTTGGCCATGATGCTCCAGTGGGAGAGGGATGAGCAGCACAAGTGAGTGCCCTCTGCTCTCCCAGGGGGCTGGAGGAGATGGTGCCATCACCCACCTTTGGTCTGTGGATAGAGCTCTGGAGAATGGGACATGGACAGACCCTGCTGCTGGGCTCACCAGCTCCGGGATGCACCCCAGCCCTGACCCTGCGGAGGGACCCAGACCTGAGCCTGGCAGCATCAGCATCCCCTGAAACAACTGCTCCACAAACAGCCTTTAACACTGTGCAATGGGGCTGGCACCCGGCGCAGGGCTCAGCGGAGCCTCTTGCTGTGCTTTCCCAGCTTCCAGGCTCCTGTGCACCCCAGGAGCCGGGGTTGGAGCCATTGTGCGGGGCCGCAGGGCTCAGACTGCCTGGCTGCACCCGCTGACGGGTGGCACCGGCCCAGGGCATCCGGCCCAGGACCCGGGGTGCTGAGCACATCCCTTGGGCTTGGTGATCTGTGAGTGAAAAATTCCCTCCCAGGCCCGTGCCCGTGCATTGGGTGACCCCAGCCTGCAGAAGGGGCTTTCAGGAGCTGCCAAGAGCATCCCATGCGCTCCAAGGAGGCTGCAACCGCAGCCTGACACAATGGGCTGTCCCGGCTCCAGCACCACCGCTGCCGCCTCCATTGTGTCAGGTCTCTGCGGGGATGGAGACGCAGAGGAGCCGAGTGGGGCACAGGCTTGGATGCTGGTCGCCACTGGATACCCTGATTTCCCCCCAGAGGGATGGCAGGGTGAGGAGAAAAGCCTTCCAGGAATGGTCTGTTGTCTGCATGAGTCTGCTGGGGATGGTGGCACGGCTGAGCACCCCCGTTGGCTTTGTGTGGTTGGGGTCTGGCCAAAGTCTGGCATCTTCCCTTGAACAGGCAGCTTAAGGGGGTTCACTTCCCTCTGGGGTCCCCCTTTTGTCTAAATGGGGCTGGGGTCACACAGAGCCTCCAAAAACTTATCCGCAGTGGTGCCAGTCTGGGATGTCCCCTGCAAATGCCAAAGAGGGACAGGATAGGCATGGGTATGGAGGACAGACATATGGATATGGAGAATAGACATATAGATGTGGAGGATAGACATATGGAATATGGAGGATAAGCATACAGAATACAGAGGATAGACATGGATATGGAGAATAGACATAAGGACGTGGCGCATGTTGTGCCTCAGCTCCCGTCTTAGCCCAGGGATGCTCAGAGAGGCCGTGTCAGACCAAAGGGATGCTCGTGGCGGTTGGGATGGGATGTCAGGAGCTGCTCAGACAGGCGAGCTGCAGCCCCCATTGCACAGCCAAGCCTGGGGCAGAGGCACCGCAGTGGGTTTGAAGTGAGCAGCGGGGGAGCAGGAATGTCAGTTCTGTTCTCCCTGGAATCCCGCAGTGGAGGCCCGGGGACCAACAAAAGGCGCTGGCTCTACCCCAGCCGCCGGCAGCCGGGAGCCTCCACAGCAAGGAGGCATTCACAGGGGGTTTGCTTTCATCTTCCAGCCAGGAGACCTGGCTGGGGTGGAACGAGAGCAGCGCTTGGGCCTCGCACCCAGGGATGAAGCTCCCGTTGTACCCACCAAGGACACAGCCTCCCAGCTCTGCCAGCACCGGTTATGCCGTGCATTAAAATAGCTGAGTGTGGAGAGTGGCAGCGCTGGTGATGGTTAACAGATGTGTGAAGGGGGTTCTGCAGCGCAGGGAAATGGCCAGCCTGGGATCCACTGCTCAGCTGATGGATTTGGGGTCAGCTCTGGGTACCACAGCGAGGGGGTACAGGCAGAGGGGACAGTCCTGGCTCCACACAGCAAGTAGGGTGCTGGAATGGATGGTGCCTGGGTGGATGATACCAGGACACAGACCCCACTGTCCTGCATCAGGGCTGAGCATGGCAAATGCCTCTCTCCCCATCCTGCAGACCTTGTAGGCACTGCTTGATGCATCCATGATGCAGCCACGGAGGTGCCAACATTGCTCGCACACGGCTGCCTGCCATTGCAGCTTACACAGCGGGCACAGGGTATGTGTCATTAATTAACACTAATGAGACTTGTGCAAGAGCAGCACCCGCCTGTGACTGCAAAGCACCACTGAAACCTCAGCTTTAATGCAACACTGGTTTCACCATAGGACGGGAAGGGGATGGGATGGTTTGTGCCTCAGACCATCACCGTATTGGGAACGTGCTGGGCCTTTTGCTTGGTGTTTAACCAACAAAACGCATCAGGCAGAGCTGCAGAGCAGGAACCAGAGGCTTCCAGGCAGGCACCCCTGGCACTGTGATCCCAGCCTTCCTCTGTCCCATAGATCAACAGAAAAAGGTGGTGTCTTGAAACTGAATAAGCAAAAGCCCACCGCAAACCAGCCCCATTGGCACTGGGCACTGAAACCAAACACCAGCCCATCAGGTTAAAGCACAACCCCCACCACATCAGGGCCATTGCCAAGCAGGATGGGCAGGGATCAAGGGGAACAGTGGGAATCCCCATGGCATCCCCAACCCAACTCCCCTCTCTTTTATTGAGGCCAATTGGGTGTTTTCAACACCCAGGCCAAGATGCACCCATTTTATCAGTGAGTACCAGCACCTGCTGAGAGACCATCCCGTGGCCACTGCCTGCATCCCTGGAGCGGGGACACTGCTATGTTTGGCCAGGACATGGGATAGATACAAGCCCCCATCCAGGACCCCATCCCACCACGGCTCCAAGGAGGACCCTCGTGGGCGCCTGCATGCACAGACGTCCCGGAAAGCCTCGCCAGTGCACAGCATCGCTGTCCTCCGGTCTGGTTCTCATTTGAGGTCGGTGGCCTCTTGCCAAATTTATTGTAAAACATTCATTTTAATAATTGGCTCATATCTTTTCCCCCCCCCTTTGCTGTTAAACCCAGCCTGGTTAACTGTTTCCAGGTTAAAGCAGAGAGTGAGTGGCAGGCATGGTGGGGATGGCAGGCATGGGGGGGACGTTAGGGATAGGATGTCAGGCAGGTTGCTGAGGACAGATGACAGCCATGGGGAGGACACCAGGGGACACCTTGGTGATGCCAGGGTGTGCGCAGCTGCTTGGGTCCCCCTCTGCAAAGCCCAATAGAGCTGAGACCCTCATCACCCCAAGCCTTCATCCCCTCCAGGTCCCCAGGGAACTCAAGCACTTATGTTGCCACACTGACCCCAACACCCAACTAACCAAGGCCCCAAAACCCAGCCAGGAGCAAAGCTGAGGACATGCTGGCATCAGTGGTTGGGGTCCTAGGGTGTGGGTTAGGGACCCCCAGGCACTTCCATACAAATTCCATTAAAACTTAACCCTGATGGGTAACGGGTTGCACTGAGCATCCAAAGGGCTTCGCAGAGTGGACAGTGCCTGGTAGTTCAGTTCTGACATTTGTTTTAGGTTTTATAAACCTCTATTAGTAATAGAAATGTTCCAGTGTCCTTTAATTTAAACGAAAACAGTGATTTTTTTCATTTAGAAACTCCCCTGAGGTATTTACAACCCCAAATTACAGCCATGTGGCCGAGAAAGTGAAACTGGTGAGGAAGGAACACGGCCACCACCCCAAGCCCAGCACAGCCCTGAGCAGCACTACACCAGTGGCCGTCCCCATGTCACCAGTGCCCCCTTAACAGCACTGCAAGGATGGACTCTGCTTCACACCTTTGCTGGGGACATGGGGTCCCAGTTCATGCAGCAGCCACCACCTGGAGCTGCCCTCCATGGCATCCTTCTGTCCTTCTTCCTTTTTTGTCCTTCCCTTTCCCTTCCCTTTCCTGGACCCACATCAGGAGAGGCAGGAGCAGCCCCACAGCACAGGTTTGGAGATAGGAGCCCATTGTTCTGCCCTGCACCCTCCTTGACTCTGCTGCTGCTGGACCAGGGTCTTTGCTACATGCGGGATCCCCTGTATCACCCCTGCAGCATCACTGCTGCTGCTACCCCCAACACCCCCCAGCAGCAATTCAACAGCCCCCAGACCCTGCAACGCCCTGCATGGCTCAGGGTGCAACACAACCTGAGGTATAACACAATTCCCCCTCATGGCTCCGGGTACAATGCCACACTGTCCTCTCTACAGCTTGGGGTGCAATATAACACCCCCCCCCACACACACACACACACACATTGCATTGCCTTCTACAACTTGGGGTCCAATACAATCCCCATCCAAGCAATATACTACATGACCTGTGGTACGCTGCAGTCCCCCTGCACGACTCGGGGGTACAATACACTGCATAGCCCTGTACAGCTTGGGGTGCATCCCAACCTCCCCACCGATGCCCCACACACCTCACGGTGCAGCCCCCAATGTCCTGCTGCACCAAGCCCTCAGCTCAGCCCTGTCCCGGGGCTGCTCCCCGCAGCTCAGTTCCCATCGCTATGAGTAGGGCCGGGGCTGTGCCCCCTCCCCATTGCCCCGCTCTGCCATGTGCTCCCCGCTGCTCCCCCGGCTCCCCTGCCATGTGCACTCCAGTTTCCTTGCGTGTGAAGCCTGCAGCCTCTCGGATTCAGTGGCTGGAAAGGATGGCGCCTCTCCACATCTGGTTCAATGTGCGAGCCTGGCGCCTGGCTTAGCCACAGTCTCCATTCAGAGACACACAGACTTTAATAGACTCATACAATTCTTCCTGATCTATCACTGCAGCCGCAGCTGAAAAGCTGCTTTATTATATGCACTCCAAAGGGGGATGAGGAGGGAAGGGGAGGGGGCCGCCGGCTGGCGCTGCTGCTCTCTCAAGGCTCCCTGCCTGCCCCACATCCCCCT
>JBAFWW010043302.1:0-15881 GCA_036873685.1 Agapornis canus
GATTTCAGAAAACTTATTCCCTCCTCAAAAACTCAGTACCTGGATAGTTAATTTTCACAGACCATCAGCACTTGGGATGGTTGGCTAACAGTTGTGAGTGGAGTACTTCCCTAGCCAGCTTTGGAGGGGAGGTGACCCTGTGGTTAAGAGATTTTATAAAGGATTTTGCTATGAAAGCAGAGCCCCACAGCTCAGGAGGACCCATGTAAGAATCGAGGCAGTGACTACAGTTAGTGAGAGCTTTAGCAGAACTGTCTTAATTAGTGAGCTGTCATGCCCAAGTCATAAAACACTAAAATTGTTAATTACAATTTGAGCAGAGATAATAACAGCTTTCTATAAGCAAATTGCTAAAAGCTAAATCACGAGTGTGTGTGTCACCATAACTGTGTTGCTAATGGCATCTCTCACTAACCCCAGCATCCCTTGGCTAGTTGGAGCGGACTTCACAGCGGGGTGGCTGGATCCCTGCCTGCACTCCCTGCTCACACACCATCCTGGAAATATTGCCCACCCTGAGGCAGTGAATCCTTCCAGGGTACAGAAGTTGAAGGGAGGCTGGTGGCAGGTGCATCATACAGACTGGTCCAAAACCTGTTTTATCCTCTGTGGTTGTTGCAGTCTGATTTGTTTTTGTTTTGTGGGTTTTTATTTTCCCTTCCCCACGGACCTAATCAAATTTGAAATGTGGATGGGATGCTTGAAGCAGCCCTACAGTGCTCTTTCAGGTGATCATTTGTAGCATGGTATATTTTTAAGTTGGGAGAAAAACCCAAAAGGATAAAATGGGTAACAAAACAGAAAGGAGAATTTAATTTGTAACTAGGGCATTCAGAGGTGCTGTAGTGGTTGTGATAGAAGCAATTAATAGGCATGTTTTTGTGTGAGGCAGGACCTACTTAAGTAGGTTGCGAGGCCAGTAGCCAGGAGACCTGCTTTCTTTTCTTGGCTCTGTTGCTTATCCTTTCTGTGATCTTGGGCAAGAGTCTTTATTTCTTTTCCTTTTTAACTTTTTTTTCCCCCTTTCAGGTCCATTCACATTGGAAGTAAGTTTCTCGCTATGTGCTCTGCACAAGAAGGGACACAATCTTAACTGGAAGATTGAGGCCCTGTTGTAATACCGATAGCTCTTTGGGGCTGCTTTGCTGAAAATAATCCTTCAGAAATGTGGGTTACTTTGCAGGTTTGCTATGTGAGCATCTTATAGGATACCTATATAAGAACAGGCACACTGTAGAGAGCTCTGGTGAAGGTCAGGTTCACAAGGCTTTGATAGCTACCACCATTCCCATATATCTCTGCTTGGAGATGATGAGTGGCACCCCGGAAGTTACCATATGTAGCAGATCTGGTGGTGCTGGGGCAGTTTAAGAGGTGGAGGGTCTCTTAGGGCCATCAGGAGTACCCCATGCCCTTTGCTGCCTGCAGCAAGAGTAGCATAGCAAAGGGTTGAGTCTGCAGGCAAGGTATTTTCAATGGGCTTTGGACAGTGCTTAATCCAAATGGCTTTATGACTAGCTGGTGATGAGCTGTTACCACCTGAAGGAAAACACCCAGGAAGTCCAAGAGAGGTGCCCTCTCTGCTGCAGGAGCAGTGGCTGTGAATCACCCTTGTTACTGTCTGCTTGAGTCATCAGAAATGATAGACTAGGAAATGTAGGAATTAAATGAACAGGTGAGTTGTGCCAAAAACCACAGCCCAAACAAAACCAGAGCACTTCAGAGGGGTTTTGAGGTTGGGGTGGCTTTTTTCTTTTCCGTATCATTGTTTTTTCACACTGAACCGAAACCTTTTCCGTGCAATAATTTTCTTGTTTGCTGGCCTTAGGGGAACGCAGTAGCTGTGAGCCATGAACGTGTGTTTGCTTAACAACTTTCAGAGAGAATTCTTTGATGATCGGATCAGGTTGTGATAGATGGTAGAAATCCTGATGGCATGTGAGGCTGTGCATATTTGCTTTTGTTCACCTCTAAAAAATAAAGAAAAAGGAAGGAAGAGGAAACAATTCAGCTTTCTACTTCAAACCCTGAGTTTCTTCTGTGATTCCTTCATGGTTTTTTTACTGAGATGGGCTTGTATTAAGTGAACAAAACCCAATGCATTAATCTCTACATGGGTAGCCTGGAAAATGTGAGGGCTGCTTACTTGTATGATGACTTCATAAGGGAGAAAATAGTCAGGTTGGAAAACTAGCTAAGCTTATTAGAAGTGTACCTGGTTTCTCTTAAATGGCTTTGTAGAGTATTTTACAAAATTAATCCTCTAAAGTGTGTCAGTTGCTGAAATTTCCAACTCCTTGGCTTTGCATTTGGCTACTGATTAAACCATGGATTTAGCTGCAGCTCCATTGGTATTAATGCCTAAATATATGGTGGGTTTCAGATGGTAATCACTATTTTTTCTTGATCTTGGAAAATTTACTTTTGACCCACATGTGCAACAATGTATGAAGATATTAAGCTTCTTGCCACCTATAAATAAAAAGCGTTCTGTGGTAATGACAGTATTATGGCGGATCTTTTCCTGCAATGAAATATCATAATGCCAAACTCTGAGCAGAGCATTGCATCACTTTGTATTTACAGTAACAGTGGAAATGTTATGGTCAATCACCCACAGCAGCGGTTTTGCCCTTGCATCACCAAGGTGTGACTCAGCACCATGATATAAAGGCAGAGCTCCAGACAGGTCAGGAAAATTCCTAAAATCAAATTGCTGCCAAGACTGGGCAGGTCTCTGGGATTTATCCTGGCATTTTGGGTTAACCTGAAAGGGTTTCCTTCTTGTTGGTTTCTCTAATCTTCTAAGTAGTACAGTGGAATGGAGATGACTGTGATTCTACAGTTCCTAACAGGGTTTTTATACATCTGGCTCTGTATAATTTAGCCGGTACAGCTGTGGTAGTTTACAGTTCTGTGTACTTTGCAGTACTGGCAATTCCAGATGTTTGCTCTTTCTCAAAAGAAACAAGTTGACTTAAAACATGGTCTTTGATTCTTTGACTCTTATGTTATATCCTGGCTATTTGAACATGGACTGCCCCAAAATGGATATTCCAGTGTTGGGTGTCTAGGGGTATGTCACCCCACATTCTCCAAATCTTCTTCTGAGCAAAAGGCCTAAAGAATAAAAACAACAACCCCCCACCCCCAAGTCTCTTGTCTCATCAGGGGTGAGGAGTGGTGTCTTTTTAAGACAAAAAAACCTTCATAATAGAAAGACCTGGTGACACAGACAGAAAAGCAATGTTAGCAGTACCTGCTCCCATTGGGCACTCCTACCCAACCCCACTACACCACCACTGACTTTGGGAAATTGTGGAAGGCCTGTATATGTATATACACATTACCTCACTGGGCAAGCTCAATTTAAATGCAGCCTATTAAATTATTTACAGAAGACAGTTGGCCAGCCCATTGTGCTGTGTTAGTAGGAGCCAAAGGTCACTTTGGTTGCCTGGTTGATTCATAGGGTAATCTGATACAGTACTTAGCTTTTTGCCTCCTAGTCAGTGGGCTAAACCTTATCCTCTTATTATGAGTCAGAGAACCGTAAGTTTCAGAAAAAGCTGGAGCCTTTGTTTTTAATGGTTTTGAAGTGGCTGTGCAGCAGAATCCAAAGGGCTGGGAGAGCATCTGCCAGGGGGTTGGGGCGTGTTCTGCACTAGTGTAAATCTGACTGACAGCTTGGGAGCTGGAACCCTGTACCCTTGTTTCCTTAAGCTGCTTGTTCTTTTGCTAACATCATCTGCAGTTATGAGGATGTTAATTTATGCTTTCCTTCAGATAGGTAGCACTTTTTGTTTTGGTGGGTTTGATTTTGTTTGTTCTTATGTTTTTTCCTGGGCTCCTCACTACCAGCATCTCTTTGAGGATTCATTGAGCTGATTTTATTCGATATCTCATACGTTCACAGCTGTTCTTCTGCTGCAAAATACAAGCCTCTGTGCTTTTTGTCAGCTCTCATCTTGGTAACAGATCCCATCAAAAACCATGGGTATCAGGATGCCTTGGTATTGCCAACCTCTGTCTGCTTTAAAATGGTGCATTTACCTCACTCACTTCCAGGCTTGCTTCCTCCAGAAAGCAGCATTGGTGTCAGCATGCACAGCAAGTGGTTGGAGGCAGCAGCTTTCAGTAGACCTTAACTTTATAATGCTTTTTCCAGTAGCTAGCCTGAAGAGAAGGTGGCAGAACACAGTCTAGCTGGGAGTGAAACCTGGGTTGTGAGCTGCAGCCACACCAGTGGCAGTGTGGTTACTAGAAATGCCTGCTCACGAGCAGATTTTGTTTGTGCCTGTGCACAAATGTCTCTCTAAATGAACCACAGGTTACAGGGGCACTGATGTTTTCAGCATGCTGCTCAGGACACCCCAGAGGTTTATTGTTCCTGTCTTCAAGTCCACAGAGGTGCACAAGTGCTTCTCTGTTTCTGCATTCAGGGTTCAGAAGTTTGTGCTGCCACCAAGCAGGCTGAGGAAAGGAGGAGTTTTGCTTCTGTGGTCGTGCTCTTAGGAGAGCGAGCCTATCGTATTTCACTCTAATCCTAAGCGATAGCCACGCAGTCTGTTTTATTGTTAGGAGAGCCTTCCTGGAGCTCCTTCACCAGGCTTTTCTCACTAAGGAAGAGCAAGGCAGCGAGAACAAGAAGGCAGAAGTGTGGCCAGTCCGTTGTGCCTCCTGAGCCTTGCCATGCCGGGGTGTGATCTCTGCCTCTTCTTCTGTCCCCGTGAGGTGTTTTTGGTGAGCCAGGAGAGAGGACTGAAATGCATGTATGCTCCTGGGGAGCGATGCCAGGGTGAAGAGTGGAGCTACAGTTTTTGCTGTTGAGTGGAGAATGGGGAAAACACGTGCCTTAGTGCTATATTCTGCTCAGCCGTTACATGCTTCTCTGAGCTGCTGCTGCAAGGTGCCACTTTCTGCTGCTTTTCTGCCCTTTGTTTGGTTTGGCAGCTCCCTAAGTGCTGTATCAAAACAGCTTCAGGGGAGCTGTGCTGGCACGGGGACCTACCTCCAAACTGGTGCTGGTTTAAATGCAGCAAGAAGAAACCTGGACGGAAATCGGATTGAAATTGTTTAGCCTCCCACGAAAACCACTGAGAAGGGGGACAGGAACGATTTCAGAAAGGTCTGTTTGGAACTGAGGCCAGTAGCTGGCTTGAAAGAAAATGAAAAAGGAGTGTGTTTCGAGACCTTTCAAACTCAAACAAAACCCAGGCTCCCTCTCGCGTGCTGTAAGCTGGATAAATTTCTCCTCCTTGTCAAGGCAGACAAAGAGATTGTTTCGCAGTGATGGTGAACTCTCCTCCATGTGCGTGCAGCAGGTAGACGAGGATGATGAGAAATGGATCTACAGGAGCCAGCAGAGAAAAGGTGACTCTTTAGCTTTCTCTTTAACTAACCTTGCTGCGTCAGTCCCTGGTATGTGCTGTTGTCCAGCTGCTCATGTCCTGCTGGGAGCTGCAGGTGGGGTAGGAGGAGGAGGGCAGCACAAAAGCCTAGGAGCAGCACCGCCTTGCCAAGTTTTTCTAGGGTTAAAATTGTGAAAGATTATAGTAATCAATGGGAAAATCTTTAACTTCCCATCTGGGCAGCATAAAGGTACTGTGTGGTGCGTCAGTAAGTTTTGTTTATGCTTCCTATAGCTGATAGTTGTTGATGGCAGATCCTCTGGGCAGGTGCTGCAGGAATCTCTCCTTGTTATGTGGTACCAAAAGCCATTTACGAGTTCACTTGTAACAGCCTGGGTGGCTTTTTGGATGACTGCCTTGTGGTCTTACTGGAAAATGTTAAGTATGTTTCGGTTTATGAGGGCAGATTGAGAAGAGGTCCCAGATGCAAAATAAAAGAGATGATAGTATGGTGATGGGAATTGCTCCACAGAGAGGAGGAGCGAGATCTAGGATGTATGATAGGCAGCTCTGAATGAGCCCTTGCAATACTCAAGCCTGTGGTGTATTTTATACGGAACTTTTAAAAAGCAGGGGTTTTGCGTGTGTTCATTATTTTGTATGGAGTTTGTCAGGTATTTATTCAAGCATACCTCATATTTACCATAAATCAAAATAGATCTCAGAAGTTTGCTCCTCCAAAATGGTGAGCTAGTGTTAGCAGTGTATTTACTGGCTGGAAGGCAGTGGCATGTGAGTGTGTGTGGTTAAAAATACTTCTTGAAGTGATTTGGTTGTAATTTCTCCAGTGCTGCCAGAGCACTAGTTTGTTAATGGAAAGTGTAAGGTTGACGCAATTCTGTTGTAAGGTCACTCCAGTAAGAGCAGGCAGGTTCTCCAAGGGCATTTGAACTTCAGAGATTTTTATTTCTTTTCATTTGTGGGAACAGTTAATAACTGTTTGATCAGAACTTCAGTTCCCAGTCAGGGTGAATTGTGGCTTTAGTAAATGGTTTGGATGCAGGAACACTAACACAGGATGTATACCCTTCTGTTTTGCTCCCAGCATGCTAGAAGACAATTTTAATCTGTGCATTGAAGAGTTATTTTTAACCCCTTTTGCTCCTGAAAAACTTCCAAAGAGGGAGTTAGCATTTGCAATCAGTGGCTAATATTCAGTTCTGATTGTTGGCATTTTGATACTGTTCAGCAATGTCAGATATGGTTCTAATGCCTCTGGGATCTTACCTGTTGTGGAGCAGAACCACTGTACTCCTGCTGCTGGTCACTATGTAAGTTACATAAAGTTGCTCATGATGCCTCTTCCTTAGCCTGCTCACACCACAAGGCAGAGACGGGAAAGGAAGCTTTACTGATGGATTAATGGTGTGTTAATTTTTCTGACTGATTTACATAAAGAGCCCGTTGTACAAGCTGGAGGGGGAGGCCAGAATTCTTCCCATAATTGGGCAGCAAGCTATGATAGCTTCCCCGCCTACCTATAGTGGAGATGATAATATGTTATTTTTTGAAGGAAGGCGGAATGAGGGATATATTCTTAAGGCCTTTTTCCACTTTGTGAGGCCCAATTTGCCTCAGTTTATAAAATCTGGCTGGATCATAAATCTAACTGTGCAGTTCTGTCTGACTGGGAGCATCTGCTTGGAGGGATCTAACAAACTGGTGGGGGATGCCAGGGCTGAAGAGAGTTTAGGTTATACAGTCTAGCAGGAGAAACTTGTCATGCCTGCAAGTGTTTCAGCCAGGACTGTGAGTCAGGCTTGCACAGTGTTGGAACAGTTTGAATATTGGTACCTGGCTGAGATGTAATCTTGGCTTGTGTTCAAAGGCAAAGTGTATGTGATAAATGAATACTTGTGTTCTTGAATTAGCTTGCTCCACTGGACTGTTGCATTGCTACTTGCCAGCCTTTGTAAGACTGAGGGCTCAAAACAGTATTGTACTTGGTGCTTGAATTAACCACATCACTTAAAATTTATGCAGACTAGAAAGAATTGAGGTGCACAGCAGGCTGGAAACATGGCTTTTAAATAAACCCCAGAGTGTTTAAGTTAGCTGAAAAGCTATCAAAATTTCATCTATCAGAATAATTTTGTCTCCAATTCTTCATCAGGTGAATTGGTAAAAAGGTAAGCCTGACGAATTACAGCTTCTCCTCCTACCTTTTTCTTTGCCTAAGTGTACATGTAAAGGAGGAGCATTCACAGAGCTGGAAATGAAGGAATTGTTGTTGTTCTTTCAGAGCTGTTTCTCTTCCTGTCTTTTTAGACCTCTTATTCTCTTGCCGCTTCATTGCTCTTTCCCGCTCATACTGCATTCCCACGGGGCTGCTAGGTGACAGGCACAAGGCAGCATGTGTTGCGTGGTATTTCACCAGCAAAGTGGCTAATCTGCATTGGATGCAAATGGGAACTTGCGAACAGTGGTGCACAGCGAGATTGGCTGGATTTGTCAGCTTAAAGCAAGCAAGAAAAGCAAGGCATAAATGCTAACTGTGAACCTGGGACACACCCTGATGTCCTGGGCAGCCAAGCTCTGTGTGGAAGTCAACTTGGAGGCTGCTGCCTTGCTCTTTGTTTTTAAAAGTTATGTAGTATTAAAGATCATTTTGGAACTGGTGGCACCAATTAGACTTCACATCTGATAAAGCAGTTACTAAAAGAGATGTTAAAAGTTGATAGTAAAATAAAGGTTTCTTTTTAAAACATTTCTTGCTCAGCCCTCTTTCCTCCTGGTTAGCTGAAGGACCTTTGAAATGAGAGCACACTGTAACTCCCTTGTTTCTCTTCTTTAATCTAAATTTTTAGTTCAGATTTCTTACTTTGTAGGGTAGGAGGTGTTTTCAGACTGAAGCTCAGTGTTCTTCTCCTTTAAAAACACATTAGAACTGTTGTTTTCTTTTAAATACACAAATAACTGACAGTTATTCTTTGAAACTAACATGAAGGTGAGTTTATAGTACAGATCTCACCATACTTACTTTGAGTTTGCAGAAGAGAACATTAATCACATTTCAGCATCAGAACATCTTCCTGAGTTGTAATGATTTGTTTGGTTAGTTGGTTTTGCTTTGTTTCTTTTTTTCTTCCTTTCTTCCTTCCTACTGATTTGAGGTTTGGAAGAGGAAAGCTTGTGACAGCAGCTCAGAGCAGTGCTGCCTTCATGGCTGAGCTTGCTGATCTCCTCACTGTGCTGGCAGGGATGCAGAGAAAGGGAATATGTTTCTCTGGAGCAGTGACCTTATTTCTCCTGTTACTTCCTTCCAGCAGTGATCTTCTGCTCAGGTGGTGAGGAATGACAGCAGTCATGTCTGGCTGCAGGTGCAATGCATCCAAAGAAGCTGTTTGTTTCCCCCTCTCCCAACTCCTGTCCCTATTTATTGCTTGGATATTTTTACCCACTGCCTCCATTTAACTTAGTCATTTTCCAACCTTTCTGCATCACAAGAAAGTCAAAAGCTGTGGCTGCTTTTTACTGTAGGTTGTACTACCTGGGAAACTTATTCGGAGTCCTTAGTCAGAGAAACCTAATTTTTTAGGTAACTGTGGTCTTTTAAAGACTGATCAAACGTGAGTGGCAGCCACAGCTCTCTGCTGTCTGCTGGCTGAGTCTCAGTCCTTAATATAAAAGCATGGGGAATGCCCATTTTTTCCTTGCAAAAGCAGTCTAAATGTGAAACTTTCTTTTAATGCTAAAAGTCCTTTAAATTCCTAAGTAGCTAGTGTGGGTTCAGCCTTTTGTGTCCTTGTGGCATGTCAGGTGGAGCTAATCCTGATGTCCTGATGGGAACTCTTACCAAAGTTGTCAGTTAACTTTCTAACTACTCACAGCATGTCAGGGGCTGAGAACATCAGGCTTACCAAGGGGTTAAAATTCCATGAGCTGAGCAATTAATTTTTTCTGTCACAGTACCAATATTGCACTGCCTCACTGTGTCAGTAAAAATTACGTTCTTCAGCTATGCTTATAGTACCTGTGGTCAGTTTAAATATATATAGCATAAATTTTATACTGTCAGATGAGTTTTCCTTCACATTCCAGAGGCAGGGTCAGGACCTTTTGCAAAAACCTTTTGTTTTTGCAGTACCAAGGAGTTTGTGTTTTTGGTGCTTCCTGTAGAAACTCAAGGTAGGGATTTTAGACATTGTCTGATGTTAGCAGCTCAGCCTTATTTTGAAGTCCAAATGAATTTTTAAGCTGGGTGTGTTTTAAGTCATGAACACAGTTCATGAGGGGGTTTCAGGGACAAAGCAGCAATCACATTTTTCTTTAGTAATGAGATTTAAGAGTACCAAGAACTAGGAAATCCCCATAAGCAAGATTACTTATCCAGACGTGCTGTTGCTATTCTAATGTAAAGTAATTTTTTCTGCATAAGATCTTGTGGCCAAGGGGGGAAGAGTCATGGAAGTTACTACGTAGATAAGGACCTGTAAACCCAAAGGGAGCTGTTAACATTTGTAGAAGCAGTAATATGTGATGGATTGTAGTGCTGGGGCATGTATTTCTGTGAAAAGGATTCTTGAAGCTTTGGGCAAGTCCATAAATAATCATTTATGGAAACCTCAAAAAGTGTTTGCATAAGAGATTGGAATAACTCCAAAAGAAATACTACGTGTTTTATGTACCTTTCTGTGGAAGGCTTTGGTTTTGGTTTGTTTTTGTTTGGGTTTTTTTTTTTGTTTGTTTGGTTTTGGTTTTTTGTTTTCCAAAAAAGGAATTAATGTTTTATAGGCAGGGAATTTTATATATTTAAGCAAACATATGCAATTCTAAATATTTAAGTGGAAAAATAAAGACAGATTTGATACAAGACAGAAAATTAGCCTTTATCATACCTTATTCTTTTATGGGTTCTGTGTGCAACAATAAAACTGGGTATAGTTCCACACATTTGTAACAATTTCCCTATATGGTCAAGTTTGCATCTTAGTATTTGTGGTTGAAACTATTGGAGGTTGTGGTTTTATGGAGGCAGTCCTCAGCTGGGAGCAGGGGTGCTACTTAAATTACTGAGGCATGTACTATCTATCTTAGCATGTTTGTATGATGGTGCAGCAAAGGGTTCTGTAAAACTGGCATGATATACAGCGGCAATCCAAACTTTTCATGCTGGGAAAACAGCTGAAGACAGTTGAAAGTCCTGCATTTAAATACAACTTGGAGTAGCAACTTTTATATGTTTGTATATAAATGCAAATGTAATCGAAAATCTGACTTCTTTCCCATGACTTGTGGTAAATATTGCCATAAAGGGGAAACTGAAAGTGGGTTTGCTACAAAACTTTGTAAGTTACAGAAACAAATTAAGTTTAATTAAGAAATGTTGATATGTATCACAGAATCATTTGCTCAAAAGCACATCTCTGCTTTTGCTTTATCAGGAAAACCATGGAACCAGCCATCACTGCTATTCATTCAAGAAAATCCTTGCCAAATCTCAATTCTTTGCTATTTCTATAGTACAGCTAACTTTTACATTAAAAAAGAAAAATATAAAGCTATTTTTTTTATCTGATCAAAACTTTCCAAACACTTGCTCCAGTTCTTCCCTCTTCACTGACTACTATCCCAGTGAGTCCATGTGATTCCAGGAAGCAGTGGCTGGAGGTTCATGCTCTGTGCTAAAGGACATTTCCAAGTAGGCTGTGGCTGGTTTCACTGTTTATATGCTGTCTACTCCAACAGCCATAACCTCGTACTCATGTAAGCCTAATGTTGAACGGTCTTAATCTTCCAGGGGATTGTGAAATATTTCTTGTTACAATGAAGAAGCTGATGGGAAGAACACATTTGTATGGTGTTACATTGAGGAACCAACATGTTAGAGCTGCTTTCTCAGAAGTTTGCTTTTGTTAGGTGAAGGGAAGTTAACTACAGGTATTTGAGAACCACGAAGCTCCTTGGGTTACTGCTCCCAGGGCAGATGCTGGCTCCTTCTGGGCAGCTCTGTGCTGCTGTGAAAGGAAACCCTGCCTGATTCTACCTTCTGTAGTGCACCTTGAATTTTATCCGCAGAGTAGCTCCCGGAAGAGTTTTCTTGCTGTAGAAGACCATAGTGTTGGGAAATGCAAACAAATTGAGTAGCACCTGACTTAACCATGTGTTTCCATTGTTTCAAGGGCGTTGCAAACCAATTTATCTTCCTTTACTTTGATGTTTGGATTAGCCCTGTAGCTAGAGAAGTGCTCTTCACAGAATAGCCTGTTCTTGCTGTTGCTTTGCAGTGATGGAGAAAAGTATGATGGGTACTATGATTTTCCTTCTGAGAATGTATTATTTTGATCTTTATGAATAGTTTCAAGTTGTACTTTGTGATGTATACGCTTCTATATACTCCTGTATACTTTACATACTTCCCTTTCCCTAGGATATTTCTCATTCCCTCTTAAATCCAACTAATCCTTACACTGAAAACTTGGGGAAATATTTCTCACGCAGTAGAGGGTCAAAACTGAGTCTTCACATTTTACTCTTAGCTAGCTGTATTTTATAAAGCAGACTGGATGTTTTCCAGTGAGACATGTATGCACAGTTAGAGCCGAAACAATGTGCTGTATGTGCTTTCTGCTCATCAAGTAAGAGAATACATGAAAATTTCTGTTTTCATGCAGTTGTTATGCAACTGTTTCATTAATTGTCCCTAAAACTGAGAGGGCCTTTGTCTCCAGCATGGTCATAGCTCACCATTCTGGCAGGACATTGCAAACACTACAGCTACTTGTTTTTCTCCAGTCTCCATTACAAATGAAAAGAAAGTGAAGTTAAGGATTAAGAATGTGGTTTTATGACTAAAGTTAATGATTTTTGCAGGAGTGTATTTACCTTCTATTACAACATTTGGAACAATTAAAAAGTGTGGATTTGACAGTTTGTAATTTAAACTGTGAAGTATGTTTTCTTTTTGTCTTTTAGCTGCAGAGTCTCAATAAAAATAAAGAAATTGAACTCTAGCTTTTCCATCCACCTGTGGCTTTTTTGCTGATGCTTACCTCTTAATTCATCTGCTAGTCATTCTTTCCCACTTGCAGATAGAAACCCTTGTATTTCCCTTTTCTTCCTGGGGAACTGAAATGTAAATTTCTATAACCTTGTGTGTAGCTTGCTATTCCAAACCTGAGCTGAAGTAGTCTGTTAAGATATAAGGATTAGGTGCTTGTGGTATCTACTCAAGGTCTATTTTCAGCATCTGAGCTTGTATGTTGGATACATAAGAGTATGGCATATTTTTCATCCTGAGGAAAGGTAATTAATATGTACACCCTCTGCTCTTTCTAGAGCTTCCCTTACATATGGCATGCCAGCTTCTGCCAGGCACTGCATCTCCCTGAAGCAGATGGATTCTCTGGACATTGAGTCTCAATGAACTTGCAGTGTACCAATGACAGTTATGAGCTATGAATTAAATGCATTGCAACTGCTGTATGGCTTGCCTATTCACTCAAAACAAGATGATGTGAGAAGTTGGTAGAAAGCTTTCATCAGAGTTGCTCAGAAGCTGTCAAACACCGAAGCAGAAGGATTGAGAGGACTGAGTATTACTTGAGCATAGAGGTGTTGAACAGAAATTCTTCCTGTTTGCAGTTAACACAGGTCCATAATAGTGCATGCACATTTGTGTGCAGGTACATTGGAATGGAAGAGGGAGCCAGAGACATGACCCCTCTTCCCACTTCTTACATGGACTGTGGGCCATGTCCTTTAACTGTGGTACAAGAAACCATGCTTGCCAGTTGGCAGGTCAGGGTTGATAGAAGTGGCTGCTGGATGGAGGCATGGCTTGGCCTCCTTGCTGCTTTGGTCAGGAAAAGCACCTGCCCACTGGGCACCATGTGCCTAGGTGCAGCATGTTCCTGTCAGTTGGGTCCCATCAGATCCGCTCCCCTTGCCTGCTGCCTCTGTTTCCTACTGCTTGTTTGCATGTGTGAATTTTCTTCCCTGTGGCTTTGTTTTATTTTGCACATGCATGTCCCCTAATGCAGCAGGGATGCTCACAGATTATGTATTCGGCTAAACTGAATCACACTCTTGTAGGCACCTAAATAGTGACTTTAATAAAGAGGTACCTGTGGAAAAAACAGGTTGTTAATTTTGATTCTGACATTTAGTGCCTGAAATAGGTATAGAAACTAATGAATAGTGGAGGCTGTTGCCTTACAGAAACTGGAATTTGTTTGTACTTGCTTGTAATTTCCATGGAGTCCTTTGTATCTGTTTTTCTCCCTTGTAGTCAAGACTGCTGAAGTACTGGTAAGGGTAACTGATTACAGCATACCATACACTTACACAGAAACTTTCATCCAGGAATTATTAACTCCATTTTATTAACCTTGACTAAAGCACATAATGCCAGATATGATAAATATGGCATTTTCGTTTCAGAATGAAAATGAGGTCATTTTGACATGCAGTGGCAGGATCAGGGATGAGATTGTACGTTTGAGTTGTAGCCAACTTGATCTGCTTTTGCAAAGGGAAAAGACCCCCTGTGCTCAGCAGCACAGCTCCTTCCACTGATGGTGTAGCGGGACCAATGCCGAGAGGGTGGCTGTGATTGTGATTCAGCTGGGACTTTAGGAAAGGCAGATAATCTCTTAAATTAATCAGGTCAAATGAGAAATAACTAATTCTGTTCTCCCTGCTCTGCGCTGACACTTCACACACAGGTGCAGGAGCCTCAGTGAAGAAGCAGTTGAGTTTCTGCCATCATCCCTGGGATGATGGCAGAAAATGCTTCAAGGCTGGCTCAGATTTGTAGAAAGGAAAGAGGTAGAACAGGTGGGGATTCAGGAGTGTTTCCCTTTGCAACATACAAGTGAAGCTGTAATAACCTACAGACCCACTCTGCCACTCTGCTCTGCTCATAGTTACTGATGAGTGAGCTCGCTGTTTGCTACCCAAGGACAGTGAATGCCCAAGTGCCAATTCTTGTAATTTGTTTTCAAGGACTTGGGTGTATTTTGGCCCATTGCTTTAAATCAAAAGATAACTACTTAAGGTACTGCTGGTTTTAGCTCAAAATTTCAGTGAACTGTTTCTGGTCTGTTAGTTAAGTATTTTGATGATGTGAATGAAGATGGGTCCCCAGCTGGTACTGATGGTGTGCCTGCATGATGGTTGTATCCCTTAGGGCAAAAGAGAAACTGATTTTTTCTGCTTACTCCTTCGTGTTTGGTCAATGTTCCAGCCTTGGGGAGTTTTTCAGTAAAAGACCATTTGTCTGTATTTGGTGACAATGTACCGTAATTGTACATGTTTCTGGAAGCAACCTCTTCTGTTTGCTTCCACCTTGTAGGACAGTGTGTAACAGTACAGCTGTTTCTGGACGCCAGGATGGTAACGGGTGATTCTGATATTCTCAATTGGCCAAAGGCGACCTTAGAGCATTCCTCAGTGGCTTGTTGTGATCAGGGCTAGTGAAATACTGATGGCATCAGTCTGAAGGAGCAAGCTCATGTCAACCTCTGGTATACCTGCTCATTCTGGAGTGATGCACAGGTGACTGGGTAAATGAAATTGCCTTTTTTTGTGTTGTGTAAATAGTAAACATTATCACTACAGCCCTGTTACATCCATTAATCAAAGGTAATTTGGCACACAACCCTTGCAAAGCTATAAATTCTTAATTTAGGAGCAGGTCTTATAGCAGCAGGTTGAAATGACTGGATTGCCTGTTGTTTTTTGAGACTTCTTCTTCAGAATTTCTTCTCTAGCCTCTCTTAAAATTTAGGATTGTCAGTCACTGTTTTGGAATAATTAGTTTTCTCCTTGTCATCTGATAAGCTTCTATACACTTTGGTCCTCACCAGACAACCAGGAATGCCCTCTTTGTTTGACTTCTGTGGCAAAGAAATTCCTTAATGAATTTGGATAGGTTGATTACAGATTCCTTTCTTGACCTACAGCAGCTCTTAAAACAATTTTACCCTTTCTGCACCCTCTGTCTGAAGAGTAAGGCAAACAAAAGATAAGGCAAACTAATTCATGACTTCATTGTATTTGTTTTCTTCCTCACTTAAGACAGAAGATAGCTCATTCCTAAAACCCATTTATTTTATTAGTTTTAATGCTGAGCACTTTGCACCTGCAGACATTGCTGGGTTTATTGCAGAAGAAGTTTGTGTTTGCAGTAATCAGAAACCATTCCACAAATGCTGTGTATATTACCTAATTTAAAACTCTTCCTGTGTACCTATAGCTAGGGTAGGAACAGAAATAAAGTTGTTTCATTGAAAATCTCTTTTTGGTGAAAAAAGACATACACATATAAAACAGATTTTACTTTGGCTCCTGAATTTATATATGATTAAAGTGGAACTATGTCCTGATTCAAGTAAGAGGTCAGTGTTTTAGGTTTAATTCTCTAGGAAAACAATTTCAAATGGTTTCAAAGATTTTATTGGAAGAAGGTTGTTTTCATAGAATCATAGAATCATAGAATAGTTAGGGTTGGAAAGGACCTTAAGATCA
>JBAFWW010043303.1:10766-33022 GCA_036873685.1 Agapornis canus
AAAAAAAAAAAAAAACCACAACAAGCCAGAGAATACATTTGCACCAAAGACCTGCTGAAAAAGGAGAGGTGGGGCTGCAAAAATATAAGGGCATCACTGAGCCAGGGCTTGTCCAAATGTTACTTCTCCTAAGATGAACCAGAGGAGAGCAGCAGACATGCATCTTTTCTAAAGGCTGTGGTAGAGAGTCTCATGAATCAGCTGGGTGTTAAATAATGCCTATAAAAATAAGTGAATCCAAAGTAAGGCTGTTGGTTTGAGGTAAAGAAATCTCTCACACTTTGTTGTTTTTAATGCAGATGCAACATCAATTAATATTTTATAACAAAGCCACAGAAAACATTTTCTTACCCGTTAGTGTAAATCCTCAAGTAGATAACCTCAAACAATATGTGATGTGACCCACGCATCTGACAAATGATCCAACCATTTATGAACTTAAATAATAATTTAGATTTCTAGCTTTGAGCACATTAGCAATGATATTTCCAGTCTTCTTTCATAGGAGTAGATTTCAACATGCAATTAAGTAGCTTAGAGAAAGCACTCACTTAAGCGATACTTAAAACCACACAAACATGACTCAAAACAAAAACATTTGTGCAAAATAGATCTTACAGGCTCACATTAAAATCAATGTCCCTTTTGGTTCTGAGTTCAATGGGATAGATTACCCACTCTCCTCCCTACATCCAGACTCAAGAGTTTTAGTTTTCCTTATGCAAATGTTTGTTATTTACCTTGTAAGTCCAGCACTATGTTTTCTTCATCTAGAAGCTTCATCAATTTACCATAGAGGATTTGCTCATCAAATTTCACAGGATCTTAAAATAAAAAGCAAAAGAACAGGAAATTATCTATTGTTTCTTCCAGTAGTATTTCAAGAAATGCTGTTTCAACTGTTATTTTTTACTATAAAAGCACAAAACCTAGTAAACCATTTGATGCTTTAAAATAGCTTTCACAGTGATAGCTTCATCAGAGGTGATTGCCATTTTCTTCTGAGTCCTGAAACAGTTTAAAATAAAAATATATAATCATATGTTTTTAAATGATGAGGAATAACTGGATCTGAACTCAAAATGGGGTTACTAAACCTGCTAATAGTCTAGTTGAAATTATCACTTATATTCAAATTACCAGATGAATTCCATTTGACTCTTAATAAAAGTCAAAGTATCTAACTTTTTTTTTATGTGATTCTGGATCTTTATTAGAAATTTTACCTTGCTGTCCATAATACTAACACACTCTCTAGTATGAGTAGTCATTACAGCATGCTACGAATTTTAGATTTGTGGCTGGTCAGTCATTCAAATTCCTAGTAACATCTTCAGATTTTAAAAAGGACCAAGGGACATGCAGACACATGCCTTTTTCATGACACCTAGAAAATCACTTCAAGTGTGTATATTCAAGGAAGAAATGATCAGTTGAGACTGTCAAGATCTCCCAGAACCTGGCTTCTCTAAGTTGTCAGTGGAGACAGGCAAGTAGGACAGAAAAAAGAATGCATGGTGGGTGAATTGAAATACAGATACAAGCAGCCCTGTGTGACTCTTTTTAAGTGCCTGATACAATATCAAAGAATAAGATTCCTTTACCCTGAAATTTCAAAGCTGAGTGTTGCAGTTATACTGAACATTCAGAGACGGAGGCTTCTGCAAATCAGTTCTGCAAGTACAGAATCTTTTACGTTTCTTTGAGCTTTTAGTGTGGAAATGTTCCCCTGGTAAGGGGGGAAGCAAATTCATAGTGAGGTGGTGTTTGTTCTCAGGGCATTATCAACTCAAATTTCCAGAATAAATTTAGTTTATCAAATATAGAAAAGATAATTGCCAATATCTTCATTCCCACAGAATAACCCATTATAGAATCCCATATGATGAACATATTAAAATTACATTTAACTTTGTATAATGGAGTTAGTGGCTACAGATTTGCTTTTCATCACCTATTCTCTTTGGGCATTGGGCCTAAGTTGCCTAAGTCATAAGAAGAGGATAACTTTGAAGTGTGCCCTGATTTCTCCATCTTGTTCTGATTTTGTCTTGCTAATGACAAGCTGCTAGCTGGAAAGAAGAAGTAAACAAATACAGTTTCCAATCAGGAGATGAACATGTAGGACCAGACTTCATTTCTGACTACCCTTTTAACTCCGTCCACTACATAAAAATGTAGTTCCATTTATTTAACACTTCTGCAAAGAAATGGAAACCAAATAATAAGCCTGGTTTGTGAGTATCACTAAATCAGACTGGTTGAGGTGGGAAGGGAACTCTGGAAGTCAGCTGGTCCAACCCCCATGGTCAAAAAGAGCTACCTACAGCTAAGTTGCCCAGGACCATGTCCAGATGACTTTTGAATATCTCCAAGGTTGAAGCCTTGCTTCTGGCAGATATATTTAGCTCTTTTTGGAAAATATAACATTACAACTGCTCTGCAGATGTCAACACAACCAAACTGACACCATTGCTAACAGACCTTTAATAAATAAGCGCTACCCCAACATTTCGGTGACAATTTTGCTGGGGAGAAAAAGGAGAAACACCAAAGGACAGCTTCTCACATCTGGATCTCATGTTTAGCCTTTAGGCAAGTGCCTAAAAACACCTCTACAACCCCACTCCCAGAAACGGATAGAGTTATGGACTTTCTCAGAGCCTTCAGGTGCACTATATATATATGTGTGTGTGTGTGTGTGTGTGTGTGTGTGTGTAAAATAATAAAAAATAAGGTTAACTATGTATTGCACCCCTTCAGCACAGACAAAAGAACATCTTCTCCCACAGAAAACTGTACTTCCCTATATCCCTTATGTCACCACTCTATCTGTACATGTTTTTAAGCACACGTGTAGTTACAGAAATCTAATCTGCTTTTCATTCTCTGCTTATGAAGCAGATCATGACTCATGAAGTCTATTCATAAGATGAAGCAAGGCAGTACCAACAGAAAAAAAAAATCTTTCATGTAAACACTGAGACAGAATTTGGCTTCATTGCTGTCCTGTGTAGAAAATGGGGAAATACAGGGGTTAGGAGTTAGTTGTAATTCACTCTTGATAAACCCTGATTTTTTTTTTTCTCCAGAACACAGAAATTCAAGTTACTGACATGCACCAGAGCCTATTTTTCTCAGTCACACGAGTTTCTACCTCAGAAGTTTAAACCTCCTTACCTACTCAAAGTTTCTCATGATTTCCAGAGACTCTTTACACTAGAAAAGTTTCTTTAGGTTTGACTTACAACTGTGTGTCTCAAGAATTTCTGCAGTATAAATAGCACAAGGTTTAAAAAAGTGAAGCCTTATGAAAGTAACAGGAAATCTGGGTCTTGCGTGCTATCAGGTTGTTAGTGCTTAAGAAGCTGGGCCAAAGCACTCAGTGCATAGCTAAGCACTTCATTACCGTGATGATGTTCTTACTTAAATCCATGCAAATTCAGGCAGGCCCAGTTCCCACCCGCTTTTTTATCTGAAAGCCATGACAGTGAAAGAATTTCCTCCGCTAGACAATACCTGCTGGTTAATCTTTCTCATACCTATGCATAACTTCTCCCAGCTCAGCAAAGCCACACCCTCCAATCCTCACTATCGCCCACAGACAGCACAGCTAAACATCTCTGCTAAACTGGCAAAAAGAGATCTGAAAAAGCCTCCTCATGTGCTGGGAACTGTTACAGATTCTGGGGTTTCCTTCTGTTAGGCAAATGCACTTTCAGCGGAGTACAAAAATTGTTCTTTAAGGAGGACTTTGGGAGCTGGGTTGCAAAAAAGCTAGGGCTTAGTACTCAGCTCTGGCCTACCTTCGTTAATTAAAGAGAACATGGTGCAGACAATGTTCTCTGAGCGAGCTTCATTTTGCTATGGTAATGAAGTGAACACAGCACAGCCTCACTTTTACCCGTCCATTAACTCACTGTCCTTGATCAAAAACTATGTATACTGCCTATCCTGTTCAGAGCGGTTAAGGCTTATAATTTAAATTGTAAACCTCAATATTTAAATAGAACTGCATATGTGATCTTTGTCACCTCATTTTCATGAATGGAAAAGAATATTCTGACACCAAAATTACATACTTAATTCTGCCTCACCTTCTTCACTGACCTCCATCCCACACTGCCTTGGGTTTATTTCCTCATCCATCAACAGGTCAAAGTAATTTCTGCTGTATTCATTTCCTGTGGAAAGCACATGAAGTAAGGGTCAGCGATTATTAGAAGCACATGAACCAAAATGTTAATTTTGAAATCGACACCAGCAAGTAAAGGGGCATTTTTTCCTACTTTCTAAGCTTAATTTTTTTAAACAAGTCCTCTAAGCCTACTAGTACTGCAATTATCATCTTGTGAAAGGTCAGAAAAGGTAATTCTGGGAACAAGTGCACTTTATGTTACTTTTGCTCAGGAACTAATGAGAAAATTTCTCAAATTTAGATGATAGAATGATAAGAAAATTTAAAGAAATGCAGCATCCCCAACATAAGCCAAATTATTCTTGAAACAAGTACAAGTGAATTACCATGCTGCAGAGGAATTTGTATTTCACAGCTGACCCCTCCAATTTCAACAGTTTTAAATTTCACCACTGAGGTTTCAAAGTCTGGTGCATCTGTAATACTGTATTCAACCATAGAGGTGTTTAACTACAGAGGAGATACTACAACACTGCCTCATTAATCTGAAGAGCAATTGTGTTCAGTTGGGCTAGGTAACTAGGAGATTATTTTGATGGGATAAAACCACTCATTTTAGCACTTCCATTTCAACAGCTAGTTTTATCTGCTTTTTAGAAGCTAATCAAGTTTACAAACAAAAGTCGTTTGTTAGACTTATAAAGGAATAATGCAGCATTCTATCTGCCTAAAGGAACTCTCTGTAAAAGCCAAAATAATTTTCTTTACACAAGGAAGGAAGAAGAGCTTTTTCCTCAAAAGGTATCCTTCCTTTAGCAAAAGTGCTTATTAAAGACATCCTCACATTCATTTGGTTTGTAAACACAATAAATTATCACTGAAGAGATTAAAAGTGAAATAATCAAGTCCATAACAAATTTTAAAATTGCTTAGATAGACATAGATCTATACCTTGGAAAATGCATAAGAACTAAAAGTACAACGGGGTTAAATCATCCAAGATACACTACAGTAGTCTGCAGTGTATCTGTTTTAGGATCAAAAACAATCTAAGCAGCAGATCCTTTTCAGAGACTAAATGAAACTTTGATATGAAACTAGGTTTAATTTATATTTCTGGACTGGCACATTTTGGCTGTCAGTCTCTGTTCCTGCAATGTAGTAAGTACAAGAACTGAAAATTTGCTTTACCTTGAGGTCTCAATAAAGAAAAAATAAATGAGTTTCATTTTTGTTACTTTATCTGTCAACAACTACTAGGCTGGTATGAATCTTGGCAGTATGTAATCAAAGTCTTATGTACTGCAATAACAGAGCCATTCTACCTTATTCACTGTAATTGTTTTTCTCTAGCACAAAACACCGTGATGTTATATGAACACCCTTTCACACGTTGGCAAAATAATTCGCCTATGTGCTAAAAAAGAAAATAATGATGCATTTCTTTATTCAATTACTTCATAGCTGTAAATGTAAATTGCTGGAAAGTATGTTGCAACCATATAGGCAATATTCAGCTAGTGCACAGGCTTTTTGTATAGTCTTAATAGCACAACAGCTTTTATTGAATTTTAATGCCCCATATTCTTTATTCTGGGGATCTGGTGTGAAACTCTGAGGATTAGACTTTTGGACAGCACTTCTGGACAGAATAATTAGCATTTAGGAGGAAGTGTCATGTTGTATTTGAGTCTGTGAGGCATGGAAACCATTATTCAAGAAAGGGATACATTGACAAATGCCATTAAACAGCTTGCTCTTTGGACTTTAAAAAGAAAAGAAAAAAAGGAAAGAACAATCTCAAGCTGTCTTTGAGGACTAAGAGATATGTTGTCCAGGACTTTGGGTCAGTCAGAACTGCACACAGCTAGAGACAGAAAATTATGCAGAAGTAAAAAGAAGAACCAAGTTTGATTTCTCCAGAGCAACATACACACTTTAAAACCTGCATAGGTAGAATGAATGGTAAATGCCAGAATCACCTCCTTACGGTGATTTTATACAGATGTCAGTTTAAACTGCAGGAGTCCACAGAAGACTTTCAGTGAGGCTTTCTGAAGAGTCAAAATCACTGAAAACCTTAGATCATGGCTTTTGGTGGGGGAGGTGGTGTTGGCATTTTCCCAACTCAGTACAACATACACCTTTAGAACTGCTGTGACAAGGAAGCCTGGGCTCTGGGCAGGTCCTAAGATTTGGTTGGGGCAGGAGGAGTTGCTTTAGTTTTAAAATACAAAATTATCAATTTTAGTCAACATAACATACTGCCCAAGGCATTTTTCTAATAACATTTTGTGAGCACATGAATGGATTACTAATCATTTCACATTTGCTTTTAGAAATATTTGAAAGTGTATAACATGTAAATTAACAGTCCACTAAGGAATTCACATCCCTCTGCTTTGTGGTATATACACAGCAAATGTTAATGCAGAGCTTGCTTGCAGGTATTTTTAACAGCATGTGTTTAGCTTGGTGCTTTCGGACAGCAAGTTGCTTTGAATATCTGCTCCTACTAAGAACTGGCTAACTTCAGAAATGCAGGTCTTTCTTTGATCCAGAGGTTCACTCAAATCCATTAACTCAATTTGAAACCCTATTCACCCCTAAAAATTGTGTTATTTCATGTGGAAAACACAATGGATAATTCAGGAAACCAGAATCGAACTCCAAAACCATAGATTATCTATACATTAAAATAAAAATTGAAGGAAAGGTGTTGGCACAACAGTGACCAGGTGGGAATTTATACAGTTTAATTAAAGCAAGAGGAGTTGCTAATAAAATTAGCATGATCCTTAGATGCAGCCCATGGGACTACACACATATTACTAGGACTGGATGAAACTCTAAGATGGCTTTTAAGCTGTCTGTAGTCAATTATATAGTCTATGTCCTGAGAGTACCACAGAAATTACATGACTAAGCTGCATTTCTAATCTACTACTCCACAAAGCGATCAGGTAGCCCATGTCAATAACACATGAAAAGTACGGCACAGAATTTGGATAACAAGCAATTATTCAATTCACATTGTACTACTGATCTAGCTTTTTACTTTGATGAAATAATAGACAAAGCTCTGCTTGGCTTAAGTGCCTCCTGACCAATGAGAAAATGAAGAATTATTAACAACCAGGTGACTGATTATTAAAAGCTTGAATAGGCATTTACTGGTGCTTGTTTTCAGAGTGATGCTGATGTGTTAGGGATATAAGCAAAAATGCGTGAGCCAGTTTTCATTAGAAAACACAATGCAAATTATGGTCTGAGAAACTTGCCTTATTAAATAATAGCTCTCCTTTTTCAGGCAGCAGTGTGGTCAACACATGTGTACCAATGACTTAGTAGAACATTACTGGGCATTAATAAGGCAACTCATAAAAACCTTTTGCTTAAGGTAAGAGTAAGACAGAGGTATTTTGAAAAGATGAAAGTCTGGTCTGAGGCAGCATTTTGATACATACTGATTCAGCCAGAAACAGAAAAGAGTTGTCCTCCTTTGCACACAACAGTCTTAAAGGACTGATTTTAGCAGCAGTTCCTGTTAGTAAACATGATGGCAAATACTGACTGTATCCATTCAACAGAATTGAACTAATTTGCTAGAGATACTTCTCATTCTACTTTGCAGATAAGGCCCTTTGAACAGCCCAAATGCAAAGTGCTGTGCTAACATATTTCCTGGTTTCTTTATAAGTGTACGCGACCACATGAGGCAAAGCAGCATTCTGGAGTCGGACCTGAATCCCCTCTAGAAGAGGTGCCCATCTCAACTTGGACAGCAAGGACTAAGGCTTAGAATGAGGAGGAAGGGAAGAAAAGGATCCCACCTCCTGCGTTTCCAGCTGCTTCACTTACCCACCTTTCCTCAAAACATGGTGAGTCTGTTACCAGGACCCCTGCTCATTTATTTTCATGATTCAGAACCTACATTGACAAAATTTGATATCTGTAAGTTGCTTCTTTGTAGATACACACATTTGTTTCTAATCTGTATTTTGGAAAGAAAAAAAAAAAACTCTATAGAGAACTACCAGACAAAGCATAAGAATGGAGAAAAAAGCCTGCTCCATTAAAACCAACAAAAATCTCACAGAATGCAGAAGAGGAAAAAAAAGAAAAAAACAAAACAAAAATTATCAACCCAAACTGCATAAACAGTGAGGAGAGTTCCTACACAGTGAAAATATGGTTGTATTTCCAGAGAATTTATATGCTTTTAGTTGATTAAACAACAATTTAAAACTGGAAAAGAATTTAAGAAAGTTTGCAACTTTCAGAAGATCAAAGTTTTGGGGGTTACTCCATTATATCTAATTGAATTAAGATGTTAAAAAAACACTTTAGTTGTAAAAAACATAATGAATTGATATATAACCCACAAAATATCCATTGCTGAACCATGATACCTGTTACATTTACCTCAGCTTGTGGCTATTAGAAATGCCTTTAATTAAATTTGTATAGGCTGATCTAGGTTGCACATAGAAGCTGAATACCTTAAGACATATCATTACTGAGTTATATTTACATCTTACATTATCATCTATATTATAAGTATGGATATTATCTATATTATTTTAGCTGTAGATCTAAATTAATATTGCTGGGAAGCAATAGTGTTATTACAGATAATAACCAAACACATGTTGGGGAGGGAGTAGAGTGTTTTACACAGAGCTTCAAATTTTCGTGAGTACCAAGCAGAATTCAATGAAAAATTGCACATTAATGGCATCCTCAAACTGAAGAACATTAAGCAACTGACTGGACAGTAAATTATACCTTGAAAACAACAGCTTGTTTAAAACTACCATCACCAGGCAACATCTCAATTTTAAAAAAGTTTTAAGGGTATCGTATGTCATTTTCCTTAACCTCAATGGAGACCATAGGTAATGAGTAAACCACATAACTGTGTCTTATGTTTATATTGCAAGCCTTGAATAAACTCACTTGTCAGCTTTGACAGGACCCTGGCAAGGGGCCGTTCATGAGTCTTAGCAGCGCAGACCGTGCTGCACCGTTCCCTGACACTTAAAACACTCTGCATCACACTCATGGCACCTACTTCCCCACCATCACCACCACCCGTGAACGCTACCCCAGCATGACTTACTACTTTTGCTGCTGTTCAAGCAAGGTACAGCATAGGAATTAGGGTTTTTTTCCTTTTTTTTTTTTTCCATAAAGGCAACAGAGGCACTGTGCCAAGGGACACCAGTGTGAGACCTGCTGCTTTTCCTAGGGAATCACTGTTGGTCAAAGGCGTGAGAAAAAGATTTGCTGATGATGATGGAGTTCATCTAGGAATGCTATTAGATAATGTAACACATGTCAATGGGGGAAATGGATACTGAGTGCTCCCAGGCTGGCAGGCTCAGCTAGTCCCATAATATTCCACAGAGGGAACTTGCTGAATTTCAAGGGCCCAACAGTGCTATCATGAAGCAAACAATCTCCAAGTGTAATAAATTAGCCTTAAAAACATATATTCAGTCACCTTCTGAAAGAGTATTTCCCCGATTATAAAATGCATCCATTCTTCACAATTCTTCTCCCCCTACCTTTCACAAATTCAATTTTAGCACATTACTTAGATGAGTGGTACAGTATCCCTGTTAAAATTGCATGCAATGGATCACATTTTGCACACTACATTACACCTTGTGCCGTTCTGCTGATTTCAATTGGATTACACATTGTGTAATTCAACGCAAAATTACTTCCAATGACAACCCTTTTATTCCTATGCATACATGGTGATCCATCATGCCCTGCATACCAGGTTTGGCATTTCCATTTCAAGTCCCTGTTGGAATCAGAAAGCATGGAACCACATACACAGAACTTGAATTATTAGATATAAACTGTGCCACTGTTTAAGAAAAAAAGGGCATGGTTTTGATTTGTATTTCTGGTCCCATGTCTTATGCAAATTTTGTTCAGCCCAAATAGCCAGTGTTACAAGCTCCAATTTCCTCCACGTCCAGCACAAAAGCAAGTTTCTAGCAGATGCCTGGTTTTTTATGTGTTCACTGTCTCTCCAGTGAGCAGTGAGCACTTATTTATTTGAAATTATTAAACTAATATATATATATATATATATATATATATATATATATATATATATATAGTCTGTTAAAAAAGCTTCACCTTCCACTTCATTGCCAGAGGGGTGCTGGATGCTCCATCCCTGGAGACATTCAAGGACAGGCTGGATGTGGCTCTGGGCAACCTCATCTAGTTTAAGATGTCCCTACTCATTGCAAGGGGGTTGGAGTCAATGACATTGGAAGGTCCCTTCCAATGCAAATTATTCTGTGATTCTATTCTCTATAAACTGACTGAATTCAATGCACTTGCTGACATTTTTTATCAAGTTGATATTCCATACAGTTCCTTCACAAAGACGTTTTTTTTTTGTCTATGTATTTCCAGGTCTAAGTCCTCACTCCGTTACACCCTAGAGCAAGAAAGGGCTGATATTTCCAGGCTACAGTCAAACTACCTTTTGCACTATCCATTCCTTAGCAAATGCTTCTCACTACTTCAGCTTTTGATAAGGAGCAGAACTGCTCTACTTTACAGTGGGATTTTCCCCATAGGATGCACATGGCACCATGTTAGATACTTCCAACCTAGCTCTGCAGCTAAGAGAAGATGCAGCAGACCACCACATAGATACACTAATTGGCTCCCAGAATCAGTAGAGCCATGTTAATGCCATGCTTTACCTGGGCTAATTAGAAGAATAGTTTCTGGTCTTCAGTCAAAAGAATTTCCCCCCTCTTCCCCCAAAGGTTGTTAATCTCTGTGAGCAAATTTATTGGAGCATGATACGAGATGTTAACAGTGCCTGTTGCAGATAAAATGGTATAATTAATTAGAGCTTTTGATTTTAGGAGATAATCTAGTTTTGAAAAAGAAGATTTGTGTACTGGGGGATGACAGGGAAAAGAATGAGCACTCGTCATCTGGAGACAATTTTAACATGAATCGTAAACATTCAGGGTCAAACTGCCTCTAGCCTTTTCACAAGTGCACAGGCTACAGGAGAATGCAATCAGTCTTTCTTTCAACTTCCACTCAAAAGCCACAGAGCATCAGAGTCTCCAAAGGTGTCTATGCAACCACCAGGTGCATTGCAGAACATGTACTGGGAGAAGGCTCAAAAAGCCCCATGCCTGGATTCTGTAGATCGCATGTGTGGTCAGCACCAAAATAAGATCAGTCTAATTTGTTCTGACATATATTCTCTTGGTATAGTTGGGCTGGAAATTTTGCCTGTCTTGTAGAAATATGAACAGTGCCATTCCACAGGGCTCTTCTCAAGACTGGACCAAACCCATATAGCTCTGTAGCTGTAGCGAACACTAAATAGTACAAATTGATATAAGCCACTTGCATATTTTCTGATCACAGCAGCTGAGAACAAAATTTATTGGATGCTAAAATAGATTAACATTTGCTTTACAGGTATATGATAAAATTCTAAGTAGAATAGCCCAAAATTAAGGGGTTGCTTGTGAAATACATAATCCATCTGAGGTTCAGCAACTTCCTTCATATTCTACCATCAGCAAAGAGTGTATTCCTGAAGATCTGGTCCTTCATGACAGTTTGCTGGAAGCCGTTTGCTAGGCTTTACAAAGCCAGCCTGCACACTAGGGCACTCTCTAAAAAGTGTGATGGGCTTAAACTCTTCTGGAGAAAAGAGGAAAAACTGATATTGGCTTACTTGAGATCAGACATCTGGCAGTTGAGAAACAGGTGGAGACAGCTTCCTGTCACTCCAGGTTTGGGTGTTCTAACCTGAAATATTTTTCTCAGGGAAACTGGTCTATTAGACCTCCCACTGGGACAGCCAACATAAAAATTTCTGGCAAATTCAATATTTACTGAGGGGAAGAATGGCAGAAAAGTTGATCAGATTTAGTCACAAGGAAACTCCAAGTACTTTCAGAGACAAGTAAATTGTACAGTTTGGCAAAGACAAAGCTGCTGCTAGAAAACCTTAATTTCACAAGCAGTATGTGAAACAAATGAAGGTGATAGGAGCAATTAACAAAGAGTCAGTATAGAATCAAATAGGATAGAAGCCACTGCAACCAATTAGCTGGCTGAAAATCAGGAGATTAATCTGAGTAAATAGTCAGCCACTTCCCCTGGGTCACTATAACATTTAACAGCAGTACTGGGTCTTCACAGTATAAAAGCAATGATGAAAAGCATGCAGCAGAAAAAGTTACTCAATGACCTGTTCTTGAACAACAACTGATGCTGATGATAAAATCTGGAATTTTGTCCACCATGGGGAATAACACAGTGTGAGACACAGAATGGCCTAACAGAGCAATGGACTAGAGATCAGAAGTTTTATTCCTATTTCCACCACGGAACTGCATGGTGACTGCAGATAAGGCCTCATGTTCTGCCTCAGTTTCCCCACAGGCAAAGGATGTAGAAGCTTTGCACTTTGAATCACAAGAAGAGTATGCACCAGTCTGGTTTGAAAAGTTGAAAAGCCTCCAAAACCAAAACAAAATTACTGGAAAGATTTCATCAGTTTCTTGAAAATAAGAGTCAGTTCACAAACTCCTTTTCAGGACATTGCCTTTTATTGGAGGAATGGGAATGGAAAAGTCAATACAGAATAAGCATACCTGTGAATTAAGCTGTTTGGGGGCAAATGTAATATCATGCACCTCTGCACTGGCTATTTAATCTCCAAGTGATGCATGTTCTGAAGAGCCAGATTCCAGGAACAGGTTTTAAAGGTGTCTGGAATACACAGCTGACTATTCATACTCCTTCCTGGCATCCTTAGCATGAAGGTGTGTGAGAAGACATCTCAAATGTAGGTGGAGATTTTTCTAAAGAACACTTCCCTCCAGCAATTGCTGATCGAGGAACAGGCTGTGACACTGTTGCAAGGTGGAGGAAATGATAGCAACCCCTGTAGCTATTTATTCACTGCCATTAGTGACACGGGCGATGGGTGGAGAGATAATGGAAAGGCAATGCCATCTACATGTCCTGCCTTCAAGTGCATAGCCTGAAAATCCAGCCTGATGTTTATATAGCGTTTTCAACCTGTAATCTGCTAAACGCTGCAATTAAATAATTATGCTTAGGGTTATAACTGGTTCTGATTGTACAGTTTAACACTGAGCATTAGAATTGACAAATGCCATTCCCCACTGAGTAAGTAACTGAACCTAAGCCTGAGGGCTGAGAGCTGGAAAAGCACCCAATGGTTGTGGAGGAAAGGAAATATTAAAAGGAAGAGTATTTTATTAGCATCTGGGGAAGAAAAGGGGAAAAGGAGGAAGGGCATGATGGAGGGCCCTAAAATATGTTTGTTTTACACAGGCTGTGCTGTTGTGCTTGTCAGGCATTTCCCTTAAGTTAAGGAAGCCTGGCATGAAGTGGTAAAAGGACTGTCACTTGACTGGCGTAGCAAAGTTTGGGGCAACAAGCCATGCCTGTGGCATGTAGTCACCTCTTCCTAGAGAAACAGCTTTCAATGTGGTGTGCAAGTCTTGACTCTTAGGGGAAAACAAAAGAAGAAGATGTCTGTACTAAAATCTTTCTTGTGACCTGCACAGTGGCTCTTGAGAGCTAAAAGGCAGGAGAGTTTCCCCTGCACTAAAGAATGGTGGAAATTTTCAGCATCGTGTGTGGTTTTGCTGTCTGCTGAAATGACAGCAACTAGACAAAACAGCCACAAACATGAAGCAAAGGAAAGGAAGGTTGGTTCAAGGAACTGAGCCCTTGAGCTCCGGCAGTCCAAGACAACAGATTGCCACCTGAATGGTTAAGATGCCTGTAGACCTAGTTTCACTGAGGACTGCAAAATACAACCATTTATGTATTACTACATTCATGTAATACTGCATTTACCTATGGAGTTGGCTTTTCCTTTTCCTCTTTAATGAAGAATCTTTACACTCGGGAATAGGGAAAAATTAGCTCACAAGGTACCAGAAGGTTTAATTCATTTTTTTTCTCCCCAGATTTCAGGACAGGCTTGAAGCTGTTGTTTTGTTAGCAGCCCTTGATAAATTCAAACTGGCTCCTGTGACTGCCAAACAAGTCCTGACATAAGTTAGACTAAGAATAATTTAATGCAAGGATGAACCAGCTGATCTCTAGAGGTCTCTTCCAATCTAGACATTTTTTATGATGGCATAAATGAATTATCATCTCTTTTATTTATTTATTTATTAATAGCTGCATGACTTAGAGGCAGAGCTATGCGAATAACTGATCTTTTGGTGAACTGGATGAACAGAAGGTCAAGAAGGGAGACATGGTGTTGGGAAACAAAATTTTCCAACTCTTGGCAAGCTTCCCTTTCCTATTACAGAAACACTTAACAGTGTATCAAGGCATTGCATTCCAGGCAAAATGTACCAGTTTCTACTCATTTCACAAAGATTATATTCAGTTAAGGTTTTTTGAGCAAAATGCTACTTAGGATGAAAAATCAAAATGTTTAAAAACACATTTCAGACTTTATAAAAAATGTGTTGTTTTCTTGAGGGAACTATTCATGAATTTCTGAAGAGGCGACTGAAAGCATGGATAGTCTCCAGCGAGCCCGACTTCATTTTTTGCCAGATAGACTATTTCATTAAAAAACAATCAATCCCTTTGTCTGCTTAATCACTGTTCTGACAGGCTGCAAAGAAAGACGAAGAATTCCTGCTCCATGTGGCACTGCACAGAGTCACATGAAGGCCAAATGGAAAACCAAACCTAATTTTGCAAGGGCCATTAGGAGCCGTGGGCTCTCTAGTCCCTCAAGGATAAAATCTTAACACAACAAAGCTCAGAGTTTTAAAAGCGAATGCTTGAAGTTCTGATCACCAGCCGGCACTTGCCCATTTTAATAGTTGGACTGGCAAGCAAGGTTACTCAGTGAGCAGTATATTGTTGCTTGTAAGTTTAATGGGAAGTGTTGGGTAACCAGCAATTTTCAAAGCCATACTAGTTACTTTGCTACCTTGGGAGATCTCAGGCCTTGGGTGCACATTTAGATATCCATGGTGCACACAGTCCACTTGAAGTTCATAAGACTACACAGTCCAATAAGGTGAGGGTTGGAAGGTTTTTATGGGTACTTAGGGGAGATTTTAAATCTGACTTCAGGCATTTTTGCTTTAGGTTAAATCTTGGCCTAAGATTTTACTCCTATAGCTCACAAGATGTCTTTAAATTTTTTTCCTCACCAAATTACTAAGCAAAAAATAAGCATCCACAGTAACATTCAGCAGTAACATTCAGCAGTAACAGTAATTCAAAATGGAATAATTAAATAATAGGTTAAAAGATATAAAAATATTTCTTTTCCTCTGGAAAGGAAAACTGACATCAGTGAAGATCCTTATAGTTTGTTTGAATAAACCTAAATAATAAACAGAAATTGTTTCCTGAGGCAGTGACTCTTTTTGGTGCTGCATCAAAGCTGAGCTTAAAAGCCAGGATCACTCCCCTGGACAAGCAGAGCAAACAGAACTCTGCTCTAAGCATCTGAGCAACACTGGCTGAAAAAAATGATGAAGCCGAAGCAGTGGCAAGATGCTGACTGACTGAGGTTGTATGGGAGACCTAAGGACAACAGTCAATCATAGATCGGTAAGCTGTTCAAAACTACTCAATGCAAGGGAGTAGCATCTGTGTGCTTGGACCGGCTGTGGTGTCTCCAAAAAGCAACCCAACCCAACCTGAATTATGGGTAAGTGCTTCTTTCAACTAGCAGGGAGCCCTGTGCAACCTGCACAGCATTACAAGATGTCACCTGAGCATGGAGACAGAGCCTGGGTCTCTAAATATTTAGACAGCCAATGTTTTCAGCAGTATTTTGGGTTTGCCATGAAGGGTTTGCAAGGGCTCCTGTCTGGACACATCAGGTTGGGAACGCCCAGCACAGGCCATGAAGCATGCAGGTTGAATGGAGAACACAATGACTGCCTCTGCGTTTGAGGCTAATCAGGTTTGATGTCTCACCTCTTGGTTCAGCATGGGCTTGCAGCCTGAATTCTTGTTGGTGAGCTGCAAGGGTGCTATCTGGCTTGTCATGTGTAGTAGCTTTCTCTTTTGAAGGCTGATATGCTGAAAGATCTGTGCTGCTGATGTTAAAAGCTGGATTTTCAATGCCTTCTATTGCTGCTCTCTCTTCTTTTACTATAAGAAAACAAGGAGGTCAGAAGAGCACATTGTAGCACAGTGTATTTCAATGACAAGCAGAAAATTCCTTCTAGTAATTCCTTTGCTGAAAGACTCAAGTGTATCGTCCTCAAATGTCACCAAAACAGAATTAGGTTAAAATTAACTCTTTAGAAAAAAAAAAAAAAAGGGGAAAGAATAAATGATTAAAATAATTACAAATTGCACCCTGACAAGCAAGAGCAAAATTTCGCCCACAGCCATTTGTCTGTAATTAGTTAATTAATCCTTACACAAATTATGAGCAATAACTCATCAAGCAAGGCTCACCCATCAGAAATTCAGCCGACTTGGATTTCTTCTGCTTAGTTTGCTTCAGAGCCTTCTGCTGGAACTTCTGGAGGGAAATTGTTAAATGAATAAATTAGCTAAAGAACGAAGATCATCCTTTATGATCCACAACTAACACAGTACTTTAAATATGGGATGGCATTGAAATGTCATTTAATTTAAATCTCTGCTAAAGGGGTCAAACACTAATTGAACAACAGAAGTGGAAGAATTAAATAAAATAGAAGAAAAGTTAAAACAAATGCCAAATGAAGGTCACATTAAAATACTTTGGTTTTTTTCCCAATTTTAATTAATGCAAAGAAACCTCAACAAATGAAGAACATTATATGACTAGTTTTTCAGTATGTATTCAGCAGCAACTGCTTTATTTCATTAGCAGAACTGCAGCATATCACTTAGAAAAGTTTGGTTATGCAGCATATTTGTAGACAGACTTCCCTGACATCCCCTGTTGTCTTATATTCTAGGTCCACTTACATAAACAATGCAGCTGCTCATCACAAAGAAGCTAAAAATGAATGAGCTCTACCCTTTCATGAAATATAATGAAATAAAAATAACCCCAAAACAATTTAGAATAAGATGTCACAAAACAGAGGTGCAGGGTAGAAGGGAAGCAGGACTCATTACAACACTGAAAAGTTCACCTAATATTAGTGATGCCAACAACTTACAGAGAAAACAAATAGCAGGAGATCTTGGAAGACTTAAACTCTCACAAGTTCTGCATTAATTTCTGTGGATATGCAAGGTTCAAAAAATATGCAATCATGTTACTACCATTAAGAAGGCCCAAGCGTTAAACACCATCTTTCTATAATACCTCAAGCAGCGCTAGCAAGAATCACAGATGGGCTTGAACATTGCTACAGACCCCTATATAGCAGATGCTAACAGTCAAAGCAGGCAAAGATTACCTAAAACAGAGCATGTCAGGCAGTATTAACCAAAACCAAAGTAAGAAAACAGTTCAGACCCATTTGTTTTCAAGCATCACATAGCCGTTTCCGAAAACAGCATTTTTTTCAAGCCAGTTGCTTAATTGTCTAATGATAAAGACCACTCCTGCAACATAGCTCCTGGAAATTGTCAATACAAAAGGCTTAATTACAAGAATCATTGAAAAATTGCAATTTTTACAGCATCCGTTTTTCCCATTTGATCATTGGTGTCAATTTGCAGTTAAAAAAAAAAAAAAGGTGATTCCAGCAGACAAAATCAATAAATCTGTCAAAAAACAACTGAACCATACCACTGACAGATTAACATAGATATTAATATCCACATGCATATATGCACACACACATATATGTTATTCTGAGAACAGTAGAATTCCTCTAAATTAAGGCTATTACCCTACCTAAAGGCAAGTATGTGTGAAAATGACCACTTTCTGAAAGCTATGAAAAATAAATACTGTAACAGAATTAATTCCTACAAGTCAAATGCAGCACAACTGAAGTTAATGATAATTTTGACAGGCATTCAATAGGTTCAGATATTTACCCTACTTCCAATTTTTTCCCCAACTGACAAATCTTTCAAAACAGATGATCTTAAGGTCCTTTCCAACCCTAACTATTCTATGATTCTATATCTGCTCAGCTAGTATCTTTAGAATTGCATCTCTTGTCCAATATTAAAGCTTTGCTGCACTCCTGCATGCCATAAAATTTTGAGTAAGTTTTAAAGATTCCATCAGTATTCATAATACTGCTGTGTGATAATTCTTCTTACTATGCTGCATGTAATTACCACACAAGACCTTGAACTCTATGCTAACAGCCAAAGAAAGCATCATCTACAAAAATTCTGGGGCCATATTTTTAGCTGGTGTAAATCAGTATACATCCATAACTTTAGCAGAATTCAGATGATCTGCATTACATTTTATGTCTTCCTTCTGCATGTCAGATTTCCATAGCAAAACCAATTGCAGCCTATATTATGTATGTATCATATGTATATATATATATATATAGTTGACTTTCAATTTTGTAGTCTGTTAAATGCATAAGCTCCTTTACCAGGAGGAAGAAAAAAGTATCCCTTCTCCCTCTATACCTAATAAAGATGTATAGTGGTTTTTGACTTTTTGGAGTGGGGTTTTGTGTATCTTGTTTGTTTGTTTGTTTACTAAGTTTTAAGCATTCAGTATAGTTATCAACAATTTTTATTTTACTCAGGAACAGAGTAGGCTACATCCTTTGGCACTTCATTCACTCAAACACAGCTTAGGATTTTTATTTAGCTGATGTAACAGGCTTGTGACTCCTACCTACAAAGAAATGATGCTCTTGTCCCTTAATGTGATCAGGTTTTCAAAAGGTACTTTTTATGAGTTCATATTTTTAGAATGAAAGCAATACCTGATTTTTAACAGCAGAAAGGAATTCTTTCAGAGTTACTTCTCAGTATAACTGAGTAACAGATAAATTTGGTGGTGCCCTTTGTGCAATCAGCACATGTTCTTGTCACTTTGTGCTTCAGAGGAAGTTAGAAGATATTTTTTTTTTACTTCCTCTCTCCATCCAATTTCCTCATCCTTCTCTCTACTTAAAAGTACTCATATAAAAATGTAAATTACAGTCTTTCCACTCCCTCTTCATTTTAGGTTTTCCTTCTCATTCCCCCTACCCCTATGATATTTTGCCTTCTCATCAGAGAATAGGCAGGAAATTATCCAGTGACATTTTATATTCATTTTATCATTAGTCACTACTAGTTAATCTATGTATTTATGCAAATTTATGTCTAGAGCAATTGTGCTTTGATCAGTTCATATGTACCTGCAAAAGTTAAATTTACAACAGCAAATTAAACAAAACTCATTCAGTGACCGCTTGCCATATTGACAGACAAAGTACGGTTGTGTAAGCATATCTGGGTAAATGTACATGAATGCACATTTGTACAGAAAGCTACCATTCCAATTATTTAAAAATTATCCAAAAAAATGAATATTGAAAAAGCATTCCTATATAAAATATAAATAAATTTAAAAAAGCAAGTTGAGGCCAGAACCTGAAGTGATACAAAGGTTGTGCTGATTTACACCTGCAGTGGAGGTGGTCCAACTTGCAACCACAAACAATACACATCAGACCTGTCCATCCACAACCAGCATGTACAAGGGGGATGTCCTTTGCTTACAGTCAAGCTTAAAGGGTGATGTTGCTGTTGATCCTATCTCAAAGCTCCACCACCGCTGATGAAAAACAAAAAGTCTTACCTTTACACTTTATTTTTTAATGCCTTTTTACTTTGAGTGTACTCCATTACAGCAAAGACAAGGAGAGTTAGAAGTGTTTGAGCACAGAACACACTGATCACCATGTCATTCAAAAAGTGACCTAAACCTTTAAATGCTTTTTTGCATGACATCATCATCAAAATGTACTACCTGCTTTGTGATACTAATTGAAACAAAGGAAAACCGGGAGTACCAGAACACAACGCTTTTGGGTCTGCAGGAGAGCAGTGAGTGCTGCAGCAGCAGCAGCAGAAGCAGCAAGGGAAAAAACCCTCATTTATAACCAGTGACAACTAAAACCTATGAAGTTTTTAAAAGAATGTGATTGTTGTCAAAAGGAATTGGGTACAACAATGCTGCATTCAGCTCTGGTTCCACTCAAAGCCGTGGCTGAGGGGCTCTGGGAAAGCTGCTGGAAGGCTGGTGGGCACAGACCAGCAAGAAAGTGAATTTTGCATACTGTACGGATCATCGCTCAGTTCAGGGCAGTCATATTGAATCTGTGATCAACCAATTGTGCTTCATGAAACCGTCAACCCTCATTTATGTCTAGCTGTTTTCTTCTGTCCTGCTGTAAACAAGCACTGCTCTGAGCTGTCTCCCTACCCTTATCTGCTTACGAAGATCACACAGACAGACCTCATCAGCAGCCTTAGAGTTAAAGTTAAAGTTACTGCTTCCAGACAGCAGTCCCCACGCAAGCTGGAAGTCAAAAAGAAGAGCAACTTTGGAATGACAGAGTTTTAGTTCCTTTTAGGAAATGCATACCTTAGATTCATACACATACTGGCATGTTATGTCTCTTTCATGAAATTAAATTAGGTGTTCCTAATATGAACAACTGTTTCTAACATCAGAAAACTAGCTCAGCAGATTCATCCATGGTTTTGTTTGTAGGTTGGTTGTTTTGGTGGTAGGTTGTTTTGTTGGATTTTCTTTTTTGCTTTGTTTTGTTTTGGTTTTTGGGTTTGTTTTTTTTTTCCTTTGGGGCCTTGTTTGAATACAGCCAAAAGAGAAGTAGCCAGAATTATTGTCAATCTGGTACAGTTCCAAGAACCTAATAATGTCTGAAATGCTCTTAGATGTGTAATGATGGTAAACAGGAACAGGTATGTTGGCTTCTGCTCTCATTCACTTCAGCAAGAGCATTAGTCTTTCAACATAAAGCAAAGCACAGCTTTCAAAGAATGATCCTGTAACATTAGAAAGGAATGGAGACTTACTAAACACATATTCCTCTGTGAACGTACACACACAAATGTGCTAGTTGGTATTTACAGCATTTAGTTCTTGCAACCAGCTGCTAAGTCCCTGCTAAGGCTTTCCTTTATGCAGCTGGAGCTGGAACCTTTTCCCTTCTCCTAGCCTATTAATTTTTCTATTTAAGGGATGGCAGCTAAGGAGAAACAGCTTGTAATTTGCACCTGTCTGCTTTAAGCACTCCATGTTAGATTTTGCAGTGAGCAAACTCCTCACTGATAATGAGAACGACATTTAGTAGGGTCAAACATATTTTTTTGCTGACTTTGTAGCAATAAATAAATAAATGCCCTCTTCATTTAAGCCTGTTATGCCTAGAAAATGAAGCTAAAGCAAAATCCTTGTCAAAAAAGAGCTCAGTGTGTAGGTGGAAGATGTAACCCCCCGTGTCTAATTTAATATAATACTGGGCACAGCTAGGTGCAATTGAACCCACACACTGCCCATGCAGGAGCATGCTGGAGAGCTTTTGCCTCTTCCCCTATAAAATTTGGAATTGTTTCAGAAAATGACCATGTGCAGAGAATCCTCCCAAATTTCTACCTACTGGATTGCCTCTTGGCAAAGCGTTCCTCCTGGAACGCTTTGCTACCTGCAGGGTCAGGCCTATGAGAAAATTGTTCTCCGAGGATTTAAAAGAAACGCATGCTTCACTCCTGATCCAGAGGTGTATAACCATGGCTGCGCAGAGATGCACTAGCTGGAGTGTAAAGCAGTGAAGGAGTACATCAAGCAAATAACCCACATGTGATCTTTCAGCCTTACATAAACTACCTTAACATGTTTCCTTCTTGTTAGAAAACAAGCATGGCATCTTCAGTCAACTGTGGTATCATTTGCAATTGCATTGAAAGGAAAACCCCTTTCAGTAGCATATTATTTTAGTTACTAAGAAGTAGTCTTTTTCTTGTTTGCTCTTAAAATAGAAAAGTCCCCAAAAAAACTTTCAAGATACAGAGTTGATGACAAGAACAAAAAAGATGAGGGTTAAAAAAAAAAAAAAAAAAAGAAACAAAAACAAATAAAAGAATAAAATTTTTTAAAAAAAAAATTGGTGTTGCATCAAAATTTAAA
>JBAFWW010043305.1:8730-27445 GCA_036873685.1 Agapornis canus
ATTATTCCCCCTTTAAAAAACCAAACCTCCACTTTTTACGGTTTTAAAAACTCCCCAAAAAAAAAAAACCCCCCCCCCCCCCAAATATTTTAATGTTAAATTATTAGGAAACAGATTTCTTAATTCAGTGAAATAACAAAAACTGCCTCTCCAGGTAATGGCATTTGGGCCTTTTGAGGAGAAGGGCCTTAAGACCAAGGCGGCAGCATTCTTCTGAGAGGCTGCAGTATGAACACAAACACACAAACAAGAAGAAGGTAACAGACGAGAATTAGAATTAAAAACAGAAAAGAAGAAGTGGAAAACTGTTTAATCAGAATTGAAAAGCCCCATTTATCTGTCTACTGCTTTGCCATTTCCTAATCTGTCAAGCTCAAAGCATAATAAGGAGCATTCAATGAGCAATTATTTTCTACATTGTGAAGAGACAGCAGCCTACCTTTGGCTGCTGAGTTATTACTATAAGCAACGGCATTTACGTTTGCAACAGCTAGGAACATAATGGGAAAAATTACAGTAATTTAAAGAAAAATCTGACATCCCAAAATAAGAAGCTGTTAGGTAGGAACACACATTTTCTGAACAATTAGGAAAACATCCTGGAACAAAAGAATAGTGAATAGAAGTATATTGTAATATCTGACCAATATATAATACAATCCAGGATGGTTAGGGTTGGAAAGGACCTTAAAATCATCCAGTTCCAACCCCCCTGCCATGGGCAGGGACACCTCACACTAAACCATGTCACCCAATGCTCTGTCCAGCCTGCCTGGAACACTTGCTGGGATGGAGCAAATGGCAATGGGGTATGTCTTTGCCCTTGACAGAAATTCATTGTAACTGAAAGTAATTTTCTGTATCTTTCTAACTGATCTTCCAGTTCAGTTCAGATACCTAACCCAGAAATCTAACCTAGACTAGCATAGTCATTAAAGGATATGTTTACAGAGCTGGGCAGATTCGCAGAAACTCCTGGGGATTCACATTTTGCACTGACTCATCTTTGTGACAGAACAGGAATCAAACGCCTGTTCAGTTTTCCTCTCCTGCTGAGTTAGATGTAGAAAGCAAAATATTCTCCATAGTGGAAATCCTTTTTTTTTTTTCCTTTGTCCAGTTCTAGTTTCATAGCCTACACAGTCCAAGGAGTTGAGTTTCATCCTTTTTTTTCAAGAAATTATCCTTTCTGTAATAGCAAGTGAGTCTTTGACACCAAAATCTTCACTAAGTGCCAAGAGTGTTTAGGTTTTTGTGATGTGATTTTGTTTGGTATTCTGTTTCTACGTTGGGAGTTTGTTTTCTTTTCCCCCCATTTCTTTTTCTACCTTTGAGTTCTAGATTCTGATTTCTGAAGGTATTATTCAAAGCTTCAACTGAATTTGTGAGGTTGCTTTTTAGGCTACAGACAATGTTATATACTATTAAATACTATAAAAATCATGCCTGATAGTTATAGGAGAAGAAAAGAAGGGAAAACAGATACTCTTACTATCCCTAGTATCACAGAGCCCTAAAATCAAGAGACAATTCTGGGTTTCACGTGGGCTGGTTATAAGTAATAGAAATAGATTTCTATGAAATATCTGCTGATTTTTTGAAAGTATGTTAATTACAACAATGTTTATTAGAACATTTAAAGCCTATAATAACAAGTCTAATAGAAAAACTCATGAGGAAGTTACTACTTCTGTCTTAAGAAATAAAGAAATAAAGTTTACTGTGTAGTAAATAAATTATAGGGTGTATGGGGAGAAAGAAACCTCTGAAGTGATGATAAATATCTTTTCTCTGAGCATTGCATAGAGGGATCTGTGGAAAAATACCTTATCATCTTGTTCTTTGAAGACCATATCTATACAAAAGATTAAGTAAAAGTTGTTCCAACAATCTCAGTTTGGACAAATATGGGGAAGAAAGTCTGGTTGCTTGAAGAGCAGCCCATATGAAGTATTCAGGACAAGTAAAGAGGTTAAGTGGTGGTGGGGGGTGATTTAGTATAGAGATTCTTACTTAGTAATGAATGAGCAAGAAAGATAACCTAAATTATTCTTAGTTTGGAATCCATTTATTTATCTTGGTAATGTAGAATGGAGATTCTAAAAACATTCTAGCTTTTATCTTACAAAAACTTAGTTTCCTTTGATACAGGCTTTACCTCTTCTTTTGAAATGAAGAGAGACACCTCTTCATTTTCTTTTCCTTTTCCTTTTTCTTTTCCTTTTCCCTTTCCCTTTTCTTTTTCCTTTCCCTTTTCCCTTTTCCCTTTTCTCTTTTCCCTTTTCCCCTTTCCCTTTTCCCCTTTCCCTTTTCCCCTTCCCTTCCCTTCCCTTCCCTTCCTTCCCTTCCTTCTTTTCAGTTAAATTAAAACTTTGAATTCATTGTGAGATGAAGACCAATAATGTTTTAAATGATATTCAACAGTAGCAGGTTTCAATATCAGCTCATTTAGAAATGCAAACAAACAACATAATTGTCTCCCCCTCCCCCCCCCAACCCAAAACCTTTTAGGAATAAGTAAAAAAGTTTCTCATTTGTACAACAGACCAGACTCCAATAGTAGTAAAATATTTCCAGTTTCAGACTTTTGCTCTTGAAGTTTTTATTTTTGACAAATGATGTAAGGCCAAAGATTGAGAAGCCCTTGAGCGCACAAAAACCTTTTCATTGCAATGTTTTTTGAACTGTTTGGGGATAGGATGTATTTCTTGCTGTGTGCTATTTTTAATATGCTCCTTGCACGATGCAGAGCTGATCCCAAGTGCCAGGTGTCACATTTATTCTGCTGCTCCTGCAATGTTCTAGTTCCTTCTGGTTTGGAGTGATTTGATTAAAAGCAAGCAAACAAACCACTAAACAAACTCTTATTTTCTCTTTCTCTATTTTTTTTTTCCACTTTTAAAGGTATTATTGCTGAAAAAAAATGTTTACTATTAAGATTGACTGCTAGAGGATGCAAACTATTTAAACTATTTACGAATGAGAAACTTTGAATAATACGCCTTTGCCTTTTGTGAAATATCTGCAGAGAAGTAAAAGCTCAAGAGGCAAAACTTTATTCTTGATCAGATGAATTTTTACCCCTGCTTGATTTTCTAGATCGTATTGTTGATTATAGAAAAGTATATTTAATGCTTGCCCAGCCCCCTTTAACTACTATGTCTTCCTCTATGACACCTAACTCAGGTAAATTGCCATCTTTAAATACACCAGTTTTAAGTGACCACCAGGGTACAATGCTATCTTCAGCAGTGCGTGGTAATCTCTGCATGGACATATGAGAAAGAGATAAATTTCCAGTGCAAGATGCTGAATGTCTCAGGAACTCAAACTCAAGTTAAACCTGGGGGACTGCAGTTCTTTTAGTAAGTGAATCAGGTAAGTATAAAAGTATCTTGGGGTATTAATTTAAATGGAACTAATTGAAACATATTAAATGGTAATACTAGTTTCCTTTGCTATGTTTTATATGGTTTAAGTTATGTGCAGAATGTTGAAATCAATTACTATTAGGTGATCCATCTATAAAAGCATGCATTGGGATACTTCAAAATTCTACTCAAATTCTACAAAATTCTACTCAATTCTACAAAATTCTACCCAAAATTTAACTCATGTTAAATTTTATCCTCCTTGTAGTAAGTAAAAGCCTATATTCTGTTTCTATCACATAGATGAATTACCTACCATGATTGATGAGTTGCGGGTAAAACATTTAATCTTCACTTATACACTATGAAAAGTAGAAATATTTTTAATGGCTGGACTTTCTACCACACTGTGGCCCAAAGCATATGGGTTGTCTGCTCTATGATGATCATGTAGAGCCTGTGTCTTTGTGTACACAGGTTGTCAGACACAAAGGTTTTCTCTGGGAAAGAACAATAAAGACATAAACCCTGAGAAAGAAAAGCCCTGGAAGAACAGATGGTTTAAATATTCTTGTGGCCACTTCAACCTTCTGGTGACCATTGAGATCCCACATTCATTATGAATTCAAGCAGAAATTTGTTTCTAGAAAACTTTTCTATCAGGTAAAAGCCATTGGAAAAGTTAAGTATTCTACCTTCTGCTTTAAATTATCACTTTTCCATTTTTCAGGAGAAATCTGGTGTACACATGTGTGCATGTGACAGTGAAGGATAATACAATTTATTTTTTTATGAAAGTTTCTAAAGTATTATTACTTTTTTGATCCTTTTACCTTAAAAAGAACTGTGTTCTGAATCTTATTTTTGTGTTGTATGTGTTTCTTGAAAGAAGCTGTTGTGCTGATGGCAATGAAGAGGGAATCTAAGGAAAGACACAGTAATGAGTAACAAATTTAACAAACAAGAAATTTGAAATGCCAGTTCTGAAGATGTCTTTCTTTAAACCAAAATCAGGATTTTCATTGTTTGAACTGTAAGACTTATATTACAATACTTCAGCACTTAACTCAAGTGTACATAGCACCTGTGAGCACTTACTATTTTCTCCATGTAGATTGGCATACTTTATTACTAGAATATTCCTTGTAGTGTCACCTCTGTGTAATTTATAAATTAAGCTTATGCATGTTCTAGTTTAGTCTTAATTTTATCTCAAAATACAAGGAACAGACAGACATACAAGGAATGGTTCAAGGAAACTCACTGCAAATTCACAAGCCACGTGGCTTGTTTTCCAACAAATCTGCCCTTCTTACACATACAAAGAGACTCTAGAATATTAGTTTATAAGAATTTAAGTCCTTGAAATGATCTGGGTTTTGCCTTGAGGAAACATATTGGTCTTAGGGCCTGTACCCCAAAATTAAATCTTGCAAGCTGCTGGTTTGGTTTTGACTTGGTGGCTGTGATTTGTATTTCTTCAATACCTGTTAGTCTGTTGGCATTTATATCTTGCTGAAGCTAAGAAAGTTTCAAGTTTTGCAAACTCCTATGAACCTGACACCTATTATCTGGGAATAAGCAAACAGGGGAAGAGCAAAGCAACATAAATTACCCAACTAAACAAAACCCAGTGAATATGATCAGGAGATCTAGATTCAAAGCACAAAGCTCATATTTCCTTGTCTGAAGACTGAACTGTGTATTTCCATTGGCAACACAATGACATACAGTGGCTGATCATCAGCAGGTATCTATCTCCTCCTTGTGGGAATTTGTGTTTTTCTGTTCTATTTGTCTACAGTCCCTATAATTGCAAATTTATCTATTATAAATTTAACCTTTTTCTAAGTATGTCATCTACAGGCATAGATAACTTGATGTTTACTATTAAGTTTTAACTAAATATTTTAATATTTACGTTCAGTAGCTGTTAGTTGTCAAGTAACTCAGAGTTTCATTATAAAATAGCACAATAATCAATGTGTTTTCAGCTGTCTGTCACATGGAAAGTATGATGTTTTACAGACTAAAAAAAAAAATAAAATTATTATTTACAATTCCACCTTGCCATTGAAGCGTGTTTTATGAATGTCATCATTAGAAACAGTATTATGCCATATATGCTTCATAATCATAATGGTCAACCTCTACAGTAGCTTCTTTAATTGCTGATAGGCAGCATGAAATTCAGGGGGAAGACTCAAAGGCTAAATCTTATATTATTTAACAGCAGTTTAATGGGTAATGCTTGTGATACTTTAGAAGTATACTACAGTGTCTTAAAAAGTTCTTCCAAAATCAAAAGAAATTGTCTCTCTAGATGCTGGGTATTTACCCATAATATGATATTGTTTAGTACTGGCTGCTGGCATCATTAACAACATTTATTGCAGCCTTTTATATGATGACTGACACCTATAAGCTGGCACCTGCACAAAAAAGCAGATACAAGGAGAGCATGATGTGCTAAAAATCAGAAATTGTCATGCTGCAGATAGCTGTCTAGTATTATTGAGCGGTATTTTGATCTCTATAAACATTAAAGCTATCTTTAGGTCTCCTAATTTGGCATGATTCTGCATTTTTATGAGCTCAAATGGTTGCACCAATAGGCAAGCTGGTATAAGGACTCCTGAGCAGATACAGCAAAGTGTTTGCTTGCAAAGAAACAAGTACCTTTCATAAGTTAGTGAATAACTAACCACATGGAATAGCAAGCCATCCCTTGGTGAATAATCAAAGTCAAATTTAACACATTATTTCTCAGAAGTTCCTTTGGTGATGATATTTAAGGCTATAGCTGTAGTTTTTCCAAAGCAGTTGACTGAAAGACTAGAAACCCTGATTGTCCTTCAATTTTGTGTAACACAAGCTACACACAATGGCTTTCACTTTAAAAAGCTTAGTTACTGACATTTTATCAACTTCAAAAATATCTTTAAACTTAGTTTTGCCAATTTATTTCAGAGACAGTTTCTCAGCAGTTTCTTTTCATAACAGAAAGACACAATGACCTTTCTGCTTAACTATTTGGGACAAAGTCAATTTGTGCTCCATCTCCTGCAAGTGTAATTGAATGATCACTAGTATGAGCTCTAAGTTACATAATTGTAATTAATTATATGACAATGACCTGCAGTTCTGTTTCTCAGTCCTCTCTTATGTCCTTCTCAAACGAGAACCAGTTTAACAGACAAATGATACCTTGCATTTTTAAATTCAAAGTCTAAAAAAATCCATTTCAACAATAATTAAGATCATACAGCAACTTTCAAATATCATCTTCTTTCTACCATTTTTAAGGTATATTGTTTCTTTGCTGAAGCTGCATTAACACCAGATATAGTCTGATGCTGGAATGCAGAAGCAGCCTATCCTGACAGGACAGCATGAAGAGAAAGCATAAATGATAACTTGAGTAGAAAGCTGATGTGGGAAATTCTGACTGATGCCTGAACGTGACTGATAAACAGATGAAAGGCAAGAGGAACAATGTCAGCTGATGCTTAAAATAGCCTGGAGAAAATGAGAGAACAGTAGGATCTGTTGAGGATGGGTCAATGCTTTGATAGCATTTCTAAATCAATGTCACAGACTCCTGACGGCAGTACAGCAAAGGACTTAAGAAGTCACAGATGTCAAATTTCCTGTTAAGCCAACTTAAAAGTTTCCTTAGTATTAATCAAGACCCATTTTTAATCAAAGGATAGGTTGCTATGGACTAACTCCTGTATTTTTTCAGCTTTGACATCTGGTATTACGGCCTTATTTAAATAGAATGTATACTCACTGCCAATTTAGATACACTGTTTTCTATCCATTATTGAATTATTGTAAATCCTTTGCATGGATAGTTCTTCTGTAGCTCACATAGCAGTTCTCATGCAGTGGAAACTCCATAGCTCGTGAAACATCACAGAAACAGAATTATGCAAGATTTCCAAAGGAAATATTCTTTATTTTTACATTTTCTTCAGACATCAAAGACTAGCTATTAGTGTTTGAAAACTGATGAACAATCATATGGATAACTTATGATTTCATGACTAAAAATACCTCAAATGATAGCACTAAAGTTTCCACTGTAGTGCTTATAATAAAAGGAGACTACCTTTTAAATTTAAGCACAGGACATCCTAATTTTATATATATATATAAAAAAGACATTGGTAGGAATCCTCCTTCTTAGGCTATTGTGGCTTTATTGAGGCTTGCTCCTGATTTACATACTGGTAAAAAAAAGAATCCAGCCAAGAATTTTCATATGCTTCTGATAACCACCTTAGTTTCTGTCTAAAAAAGGTTTTGATATGACCTTGAAGGACATATATCTCTTTCTTTCACACAAAACTTATGCTGTATCACAAACAGGGACAAGCACAAGCACAGACACAAGCCAGAATGGTATTTATAATGTAAGAAAACATCATTATTTCCTTTCTAAGGAATTAGCCCATACCAGTAAAACATGGATCTGAATCCTCACAAGGAGCATGGAGAGGGCAGCTCCTGCACATTCTGGCCCATGATGAGCAGGACTGGCTTGGTGACAGTAGACACCAGTGTCCTTTTTCACCTCTTTTGTGATGCCTTGCTGCTCAAAGACTCCCTAGAGAAAACAGTTTGCTCACCATGCAAGTACACTAAATATATTTCTCCTCTACTGAAGTATGTGGGTCACCTTTTTTGCATGCTTCAACCTGTCATACCCTAGGTAACTCCAGAATGCATCCTCCTTGAGAGATCCTCTTCCCCCAGCCCAAACTTTCTGCCCAAGTGGCAGTCAAATCTCCCTAAACATTACTGCTTTTTTTTTGTCTTCCCCTCCCTGATCCTAAATGTCAGATCTGCACTTTCACTTTTGCATCTTTTTTTGGGCTGTCATTTATTTCTAAATCAGTGAGGGTGGCTACAAAGAAGTAGTTTTGGTCTAAGCATGAGGGACTACAAGAACTTTTGAGACTCTAAGGATAATTTCCAAACACCTATCATAGCCTTATCTCTCTGTCCTCCTGCATGAACCTTATACCATGTAGAATTTATAGATAGGTAGGATTTAATTTAGGAAAGATTTACTACAAAGGAAAACCTGAATTCCTCACAAACAGGGGTGTTGTGGATGCAGAGGAAACAGGTAAAGAAATGGTGAAGGGATGACTATTCTGATTCATTTGTTGGGAGTAATGATGATCTCAGAAGAGTTTAGAGACAGGGTATGATACTCTGATCAAGCTGGTGAGAAGCTTTAAAACCACTGCTCTACAGACAAAAATACCCCAGTATGCAAAGGCATATCTTGCTCCCCCAAGTTCAAAGAGAAGCCTGTTAAGGAAATCTCTGGACTGTAGACCACATCATATTGATTTATATCAATTATAGGCATATTTCTCCAACATCAAGATTAGGAAAAGCCAAACAGTTCAATAATCTAAAAATTTAGTAGATATATCTGAATAACATGAGAATGAAACAAATGTTTGGACTTCCTAAACAGTATTCTAGACAGTTGCATGCTAGGTTCTTTGCAGGCTATTAACAGCTTCACAAAAAAGCTTTGGGCCATTATGGTGCCTGAGGGATTAGATTTGGAAGAAAACCCCAGAAATTTGACTTTTCTGGAATAGGCTTGCATCTGTGTTCAGTATAGAATAGAATACAATGTAATTTGGCAGAAGCACAGCACTGTGCATTTTATTTCAGGACATTACATTGTAGTCTGTGACAATTTAAAATTAAAAGCTATGTATTTTTGGAGGGGACTTAAAAGCTAATGCTGAGAACTTGGGATTCAGTCAAAAATATTTCAGGACAGTGTTTTATGCTTTCACAGTTAATCTTGAATGCATTTATGTTCCTATTCAGCTCATTCTTTTTCATGTACATAGTGTCTCTTGATCAGAAAGACTAGACATAAGATTTTGGAGAACTCCAATGATAGAAATAAATATTTATCTTACTGTTTCTTATTATGTTTCCAACAGCTATAAAATATGGCATTGAACTGCAGCATTACAGATAATAGTACAAAATGAGATCTCTAGAATGGTTAAATCTAGCTTTCTAAATCTGTCCTTTCAGATAAAAAGCTTTACATCTACTATAACTAGCCTGAGGCATATTTTCTTGTTAGAAAACCTAGTTTAATACCATGTAAAGTTCTAATATTTATTTTCAATCACAGTATCTTTAATTTTAAATTATTTTAAATGCCTTTTTAGTGTTCAAAAATCTTTGTATTCAGATTGATTCAAATGGCTTTAAAGCATTCAAGGAATATATCCTTACATTTGATGCAACAACACACTCCGTGGAAAAGTGGCTCACAACTTTCACATTAATCATCTTTGTATCTTCTTTAGAACTTATTTACCTAAAATTTAACTGATTTTTCCTTGTCCAAACCAATGAAAAAAAATTGCATCTAAATTTTTTGCCTCACCTGAACAGGTTATTTATGTCTTCTATTTGAAGATCTGGCTATTCAGTTCACTTCCTATTTAAATAGTATCTGGTATTAAAGAATTCCTGATGTGGCATGGATAAAGTCTTGCAGGTGGACACAAGCAGTGTTTTGAAAGGATGTGAACACACCTGTGGTGCTGTGACTTCTTTAATATCTTTGATGTAATTTAAGAAATGCTGTAGAGTCACTAACAGGATGTGGACTGCATATAGGATGCTCAGACAGAGCCAATTAGGACCCATTTTGGTCAGGTAAAGGCCAGTCTTAGTAATAGGTCAGGCACAGTCATAAGTAAGCTTGGACATTGTGCAGTCTTTGAGTAGCTCTCATTGAAAGCATGGCTCAATTTAATTACCTAAGGCACAGTCATAAGTAAGCTTGGACATTATGCAGTCTTTGAGTAGCTCTCATTGAAAGCATGGCTCAATTTACTTACCTAAGTATACAGATTCTGGAAGGAAGCTGAAATTGAAGCGTGTTTGCTTCAGAATAGCATCTTAAAATTAATATGTGAGAAGTTTACTGATTAAAGAAGACTTTGATTAAAATTAGGTAAAACACTACTGAAATGTGAATTATTTGTGTTGTAGAGACGATATAGAACTAACTCTGTAATGAAGAAATTTCCTAATGGAAGTTATACTTTTAGAGATGACATTTCAAATTTTACAAAGTTTCCAACCTACTGATTCTAGTCCAGGGAAATTCATGTTATTCCCTACCTCATCAGAAGTTACAGGTACATGTTCTGTAACTTATACTCTTATACAGCACACGCATAAACAAGACATTGGCAGAATTTAGGAGAAGCTGCATGGGGTTAGATTGTCTACCTACTTCAGTACCCAGTCTCTGACAAGCACCCAAGGGTGGACACAAGGTGAAGAGTAGAAGAACACTGAAAGAGAATGTGATATTTTTTCAAGCACCTTCCCCGCATCTATGACTCAGGGAGATCTTCAAGGAGGCTTTTTGCTTCAAACTGATGAAATTTGATTTAGAACATATATATTCTGCAAATCTTTGGATGAAACTTGATTCTGATTTTTTTTTTTTTTTCCTTACTTTGAAGTCTGAGTTTCTTCTCTTTTTATGGAATTGGTAACAGTTGTTTTTTAGTTAGTTTTTTATTTAAAAAAGGCCCACAATCTTTTAATGTCATTGCTTCACTATGATGTCCCTCCTGACTGAAATGCACTGAACCCAACAACTGCAATGAATTAATATGGATTGTGGTAGGACACATTTTCAGGATGATCAATAGGACTCTTCCACTGTCAGTATGCTTCAGCAACTGAAGGAATGGCAAAAAAGAGGATTAAAATATTTCACTGACAACTTAGTATGTTTATTATATATTCCTTTATTCCTTTAGTATTTATTTTTCTGGATTTCCCCTCTGTGCATGCACATTATGTTATTTTATGTGTTATATATCTGCAAGGTATGACAGTGGGCTGTAAACACTAACTTGAATGTGTGCTAAATGAACTATCAGCTCTGTCAAACTAGGTCTCTACCTGGGTAAGTCTACGCTTCTCAGGATCAGTTAGCCAGCATGGAGTATTTGCTGCTTACATGTCTCTGTGTTTTGGTTTTTTACATGCAGACATCTAACAAATGAGAGAGACTGATCAATACTTTAAAATAGGCTGCAATGTATATTCTAGTTCATTTCATTTATTTGCTTCCAGAAGGAAACCTACACAAGGCAAAATAAAAGTCTCTCATTCTACAGTTCAATTATGTAGTTAAAACTGTGCTTTTAGTCTCAACAGAAAAGAAAGAATCTGGTGCTTAGGAAAACAACTATAAGAACTTTCTCTCCCACCTAAACCACACACAAGGGTGTTCAGGTGACAACTGAAGTACTCACAGATCATGTATCACCTAATTCAAAGCTCAGTAGACATATTTTGATTTATATCTGATGGTCTTAGGTTAGACATCTGACCTGAACCTGCACTTCCAGAGAGTTTGAACATTTCAGGCTTGAACAACTTTTAATAGCATCAACCCCATGACCTGGAAATAAAAATACACTTTGAAAGAAACTGAGAGCAAGCATAAGATTGAAGAAATTCTGCAGCTGTAGGGAGACTCATGTGGCATTTGTCTCTTCTGGGATGCAAGAAGAAAAGCCCCTATGGAAAGCCCCAGTGACTGTAGTGGGTTAAGTAAGTTTACAGAATTTTCTGAAGAATCAAGGACTTCAGAAAAAAAAAAATGATGGAAAGGGAAAAGATTTGGAACATTTTGCAGAACTGGTCCCACATTAAGGGTAGTGAAAGCTGTTTGGCTATTTAGAATGCAAGCATACGGCTGGAAACTGCATAGCAAGTTAAAATGGGGAAGTTCTAGTGAGAATCTGTGATGGCAAAATTGCTATTAAAATGTTGGTGTTTACATGTTTCCATCTGTCCTTATTTCATTAACCACATGGTTGGGCATCAAACAAACTTCTGACTCTTTTGTTCTCTTCTTTTGTTTAATATATCAGAGTGTGTTTCCCTCTCTTACCTAGAGTTTGTACACCAGGCCTTTTAAATAGCAAAAGCTGTTTCAATAAATCAAGGCTTCCCTAACTTAGCTGGGCAGCTGGCATCCCTGTTTATGGCTTTAGAGGGAATTTAAAAACATCTGTGTCTGATGAATTGCCATAAATGCACGGCAACTCCTGCAGCAGGAGTAGCTCAAAGGTGCAGATAGCTGGTAATAAATAATTAATAAGCACCAAAGTAATATCTTTTATTGCTGGAGCTGGAGTGAGCACACTGTGCAAGCCATAAACTAAACCTTACTTTAGAGTTGGTCTTTTCCATTCACCTGGCTTTCTGTACTGATTACCAGCCAGAACAGCTCAGGCAGTGCAAAAAAATGGTCCTCAACCTGTACATCCTAGTGACATCTGTAATCCTTACTCAGCTGAATAGTTTTCCCACTTAAGACAAGGGGAATGCTTGGATGCTCAAAGGGTCTTTCTACATGCGAGATCTGCAGCGTGTGTGAAACTATTCTGCCTCTTCTGTATTATTTCAGAGTATGGAGAGCTCAAAAGTCAGATTTCCCTTTGATTCATTTCATTGTTTACATAACGCGTGTTATGAGGGTAGAATAGGAACTTTCAGTGGTTTTTGGGAATGACCAAGACTGCAGAAAAGTCTTGATCACATGGCTCCCTAAATTCCTCCAGCTGACAAATCTACAGGTGGCAGAAAGTCACTGAGCACAGTCTGGCAATACGTGCTGTCAGGTGAACATTGGCCCAAACAAGATTAGATTCTGCTAGCATAGTGTTTTCCCTCAAAAATACATATTTTTCTAATCTCACTGCAAGGACCCTGGACTGGAAAGGTTGGTTTACCTTCAGTGGAAGTCTCAGTGCTGTGGGGAGCCCTTTACATTATGATTTTTCAAGTGTTTTTTCTTAAATAAGAGTGTCACCAACCTTAAGATTTATTGTTTTGCCAGTCTATTATTCCTGCTGATTTCAGAAAAAAACTACTCACAAAGTAATGTACTGTGGTCCCACACATTTGCAGGGAAAATCCCTACTTCCCTCCAAAATCTCTTCCTCTCCTTAAGGAGCAGGTTTTACATCTGTGCTCCAGCCTGAGCACAAGCTCCTATTTGTCCCCTGCAGAGTCTTCCTTGCTCTGACATAGCCTCAGCTGTCAATTAGATCTTTCAAGAATCTGTTTTGAAGGAATATTTTTTTCCCCATTGAATACCCCAAGATATTCACATCTGTTTTGTTTCATTGTGACTTCTCAATATTGTCCATATCAGCTCTGAAGGACTTAGGAAGTGGTAATAAAATGGTATGCTCTAGTGAGATGATGAATGTTGTTGAAAACTATTAATAGGGTTTAATGCATTCATATTTATGAGTACATATGTTATGGGACTTGACTTTTCAGGAAGGACAGTTACCCTGAAGAACCTTTCATGTTTCATAGGCATTAGTTTGAAATGTACTTTCCCTGGGACATTTGCTAAAACTCTTTAGAGCAGTTCCCCTCAAACTACCAGGTGGGGATAGAGCCCATAAAACAAACAGCTCAGATTGTGCAGTCTGCTTTCTGATAATACAGGAGCATCAGAAACATCTGTAGACTATTTTCATTTGAAGGTCACATGAAAAACATGAATGGTTTCTGGTTTTGTTAATATGAAGTCCAGGTTCAATCCCCAGCTGTAATGATGTAATGATGTAATGATGTAATGATGTAATGATGTAATGATGTAATGATGTAGTGTGTGCTCTCCTTTGTACCTGGAAGGAAACCTGTAATGATGTAATTATGTAGTGTGTGTTCTCCTTTGTACCTGGAAGGAAACCTAGCACAGGGGAGCTGTGCTAACTGATGGCTGGGACAGGCTAGCTCTTATGAATAGACTAGCACACCAAGAAAAGGCAGTTAGCCCGAGTGTCAGGATGACTGCTCAGAGAAAATCTCCTGTCTGATTGAAGCAGAATCAGAAATAGGAGAGGGCATGGATGGTTTAATTCCTTGCCTTTGAAGTGAATGTGGATGGTTGACTCCCTAATGGAGTAAGCTATCAGGGAAAATATCTTCATTTGAACAGTTCATATACTGGCTTTACATTTAGTTATTTGTTCAAGCACAATACAGGTGTCAGGTGCTCAGACTTTTTAAAGTGACTTAGGGAAATCAGTTGAAATTTTTGACATAGATGTGGTAAAAATATCAAGATTAGACTTTTGTATTGACATGAATTTGCTTGTGATAAAGGAAGCCATAAAAATCAAACAAGAACTTCATGCAAATTTCTTCCACTTGTTACTCCGTTACTTACTGGTGTTCTGAATAAACAGTGGTTCTTAAAAGAGTGCCAGACTGTAAATACATCAATATAAATTAAAAATAAAATGCAGCCCTTTAGTCTTGCTAGATACTAGCTATATTATTCCACTAAAGAAACTCTGGGTTCACTCAGATGAACCCTATTATGAGCAATTGTCTTGCTATTCTTATGATGGGAATTGATTGACTATTGTAAAATGTTTCAACATCCTCTACTATCTTGGCCTGAAGCCAACAAGAAATTGTTCTGTGACACATAGTGTAGTTGGAGAATATCTGAGAAGTCTGAATTCTTAATAGGTAAGTACACCTTCTGTGTACTTCAGGATTCTGTGTACTTCAGGATGTGTCATTCCCACAGTGGCATCACAGAGGACAGACAGAGGCAGAGAGGTAACAGAATGTTCTCAAATGGAAAGAGCTCCATATCACCTGCCCAGAAGTGCTATCCCTCTAGGTAACAAAACTGCATTCAGCAACGGTTAGAATATTTTCTGCTGTGTGTCGTTAATTGACTGCTGTAGTGAGCATGATGGCAGTGGCTTTACTGAAGAAAGAAGACAGAAGCATAAATAGTTTTAATCAAATGTAAGTGTAGATACAGGAAGCCTTGGAACTAACCCAAAGTTCCCTAGAGCTGCTGGGAGTCTTTCACTTGGCTTTAATGAGCACTGAATCAAGATCTCTTTCTTCTGATGTGCTTGCATCTTGCTCCAAATTTCCTTGCCATGAAAGCATTCTAGTCAGCACATCAGCATGTTCAGATAGTCACTTCCAAATAAAAAACCATTAAGAAAATGCTGAAACTCTTGTTGATCATCAAATATTTGAAATGCTGTATCATTAATCTCTGTAACTCTCAGCTAGCAAACACCACAAATTTTGATGCCACCATGGTATGATATAGGTATGAACCTACTTTAACATTCATAGTGTATCAGTTTATTCAGCTGACCTTACTGCTCTGTTCAGAGCCCAAAGTATAAAAAAAATTACAAATAAAGAGGAAGCTGTAAATCAAGTCACCCTTGTGGGTTTTATTTTCCATGTATCTTCTGTTGAGATGGAGCTTATTCAGGATATGAAGTTTTCAAACTTAGATATCAAGAGGTAGTCACTTAAATCAATATTCTGATTTCTAAGTAAAGGGACTCTGGTTGTAAAACACAAAAATATATTTTTCAGGCACTGAGAATTTTTTAGTTATGTTCATAACTCCTGAAAAATAAGTTTGTGTGCAATTTTTATGTGAAAGCAGATCCACATCTTCACTTAAGGTCTCTAGGAAGCACTAGGCATTGGCTCTGAACTTGTACTCCTTCAGGTTCAAAAATATTCTTATTTGAGCATATACAGGAGGCAAAGTCCAGCTCTGAAGGACTTGACTTCCGGTCACCTCAACAATCAATAGTTAGGAATCATGGCCTCTGTAATTCATGTTTTGTGCTATAACTAGCTCAGAACCAGGGGTAGATGTTCCAGCAGCTGGCCCAGTTTTAAACTGCTAAATTCTCAAGATGAAGCCTTTTTTTGAGTGTAATCCTTAGTTTAAAAACTCAGTCATTATCAACATTTTGTTCTGTGGAGTAGATACAGAATTTATTTACTTATTTAGATATATTTTGTTCTGTCTAGTTGTTTCAGATACTCTTCTGTTTAAGTCATTATATAACCCTTGGGAATATTTTCTGCTTTCCCATTATAGGTTTTCTGTTAGCCTTTGGCCAGCAGGATTTATAATCTCACAGTACTGACACTCTACTGACACTCTACATGGTTTTAATGTTCTACTACGTGAGCATTAAAAATAAAACCATAAGGTCTCCAGAGTTTTGTATCATTTTCTAAGTGGAAATTAACAGAAGTATATGTATCACTGGATATACAACAGGATTGGGAAGCTGACATTTTCCTGATTGCTGTGAAAGCTGACAGTACTAATCAGGGACTTGTCAGAAATCATTAAGAAGCAACATGATGTGATGTCATGCAGTTTAATCCCCAAATTTATTTCCTGCTTATCTTCTTCATGACTAGGAGAAAGTTTGATAATTGTTCATCCCCCCTCCTACCTCCCTTTACCCACCTCCTTTTTTCTTCTCTTCTGAATGCAATCAGAAGCTTATAATAATGCAATTAGCTGAAGCAACATGAAATAGCAAGTGAAGTAATTACCTTATGGTAAACACTAACAACTTTTATCAATCTGATTTGCATCCACTGACACTTAAACCTCCAGACTCACACATGCATTCAGGACAGAAATTCTCCATACCGCCAAAAATAATTAATTATTTTTAATTACAAGAAAGATAAAAAAGATTAAAGCTTTTTTTGTTGTTTGTTTGATTTTTTTTGGCTGTTGTGGCTTTTTTTTTTTTTTCCCCCAGTCAGAGTGCTTAGTTTGATTAGCTAACAAAATGAAGCTGTGGTCCATACCTTCAGAAAGTGCTTAGGATGTTCCACAGTATCTGTATGCTTTCCCAGACATTCAGCCTAAAGCCATGAAGTAATGCTGTCTAGAAAAAGCACCCTTATGAGCTGCTGTATAGTACTCATCCAGGCAGATTAAGGGTAACTTTTTATTTCTGATAGAGTGTGGCCATCAGGAGCCATGATCGTCACTACATCATAACATCCCACAATGCAAAAAACAAGCCTCTCAGCTGTCTTAAACTTCTGTATTATTCTTCAGCACTTGTCTTGTGGTAAATGAAATATTGTTCCATGTGAAATTTTTAATAACTAGTCTGTGTCAGCATCAAAAGTGTGCTAGCATGGAGCTGAGGAAAAATTGTTTACAACCAGTCTGCAGCTAAAACCTTAATGCATAATTGTTCACAGTGAATAGGATTTGTTCTTGCAAGCCTTTTTATGAAGCACGTGTCTAGATATTATCTGTACCAAGGAACACTGCATAATAAGATGCTGTCACTTTTTTCTATTAAAGTGGTTGGGAACATATAAATAAAAGTTAGAAAATATGGTATGTGTTTTGCTGCGTGACGAACCTATGCACAGTTCAGGAATGAGGCTGTTGAGGATGAAGCATATGCCTCTATAAAAAAGGCAGTGTGGTGGGTGATTTTTTGAGAAGCAGCCACTAGCACACTAGTGGCAAACAAGTGGGGTTGAATATTTTCTCTTACCATATTTGCTAATTGTTTTATTTCTGATACACTACCTTTTTCACTGAAGAAACTGTAAGATTAAAAGAATATTCATCAACAAAAACAGTTATAGGAGCTCTGCTTCATAGAACCAGAATGTAATAAAACATGGCGGAAAAGACTGTTCTAGGTCATCTAGGCCAAAACCCTTCTCAAGGTAGGGCTGCTTTTCAGGACCTTCAATCAAGACTTGAAGCCCCACAAGGGTGGAGACTCTGCAGACCTGAACAAGCTGTTCCGTGTGATAAATTTTCTTTATATGTGTCTGAGATTTCCCTTGGGTCAGTTTGTGTCTGTTGCCTCTTGTACTCTCACTGCAAATCCCAAGAAGAATTTGCCTTTGTCTTCCCTATAGTCTCTCATTAGGTATCTGAAGAGAACCCTAACATTTCTTCCTTTGCCTTTTCTTCTTAAAGCCAAACAAGTCACAAAATGTCCATAATCTCATTTTGAGTTCAGCAGTGCAATAGGGCATATACACACTTGGTTCTTAAATCTGCTACTTGCTTCCTAAGACAAGCTTGGGCTTGAAATCGAAACCAAAACCAATGATACTTGCGTCTGTAAGAATCCAGTGAGGTATAGAAGTCACTAGGCAGCAATGCAAGTAACAGCAGTATTTTCAGAAAAGAGCATTAGCTTCTCTGAAAAGTCGCTTGCTGTCTGGGTGTGACATAAAGTTCCTAAGGATGCTTCTTCCATGAGTGGCTTTCTGCAGACACACACAGAAAGTTGCTGGTGCTACTTTATTTTGGAGAGATTGGATAGCATTCAAAGGTCATCCAAGTGACTGGTTGGATGGCCACACACAAAGAGTTGTGGTTAATGGCTCAGTGTCCAGCTGGAGGCCAGTGACGAGTGGTGTCCCTCAGGGATCGG
>JBAFWW010043306.1:13680-27082 GCA_036873685.1 Agapornis canus
TGTTAGGGTGGTGAGGCACTGGAATGGGTTGCCCAGAGAGGTTGTGAGTGCTCCACCCCTGGCAGTGTTCAAGGCCAGGTTGGAGAGAGCCTTGGGTGGCATGGTTAAGTGTGATTACAGTGATTCTGTAATTGGAAAGGTGCAACCTGGGCAGGCAAAAAGATCTGTGAGGTTTGGGAATGACTGCTTAAAGGGAAACTGGGGCAGTTGCGTGGAGGAATGTAGGGCCACAAATCCATCCTCAACTGCATCAGGACAGTATTGTTACTGACAACCAACTAAAGCATCTCCTACTGCCACCAGTGACACAATACTTCAGTTCAAAACACATGAAATCTGGAGAACAAGGCTGAGGGGGCTGTCTTCTCTGTGTGCAGATGATATAGCCACACCACCCAGCTAAATAGCTTAGTGAATGCACAAAACTTGATTTGAACTTAGAAGTGCCAAAACATCACTTCAGATTTTAGAACTATAATTTTAAAAGCTTGGTTGAGAATTATATCAGAATATGGAAATTACATGCATAAACTTAGTTGCTTTGCAAAAGTGACACATGCTTCAAAAGCCTGCTATTGACATGTTTTCTGTGCTGAATTCTCTCTTGAAGTTGGAAAAAAGAGAGCTCCCAAATACAAGTTTCTGACTATACATACTATATTTGTGCAGATTATCATAAATGCAAACTAACATTTTCATAAGCAAGAAAGACTGTATTAAGGTCATGGAATGGGTATTTATAGTCTTACTACTCATCAGTTCCTGGTAAATAACTATGGTATAACAACCACCAAAAATAATCACATTATGTGACCTTATCACACTTCTACTATTTACAGCATGGAAAGTGGTAACAACATGCTTAAAATTTTCTCCGTGGAAGCTCTGAAGAGAGGCCAGAAGGACAGAGGAAGACAATAAGGCACAGCACATTCCACTGTCTCTCTGTGTGAAGATTAGTGGCCCACCATGCCCAAGTGGAATTGCTTCACAGTTGTGCTGTTCAGAGAGAAGAAGGAAAGAAAATCAGGAAAGTGCCATTTGGATTTGTATAGTGACAAATAATATATCTCAAAAACTTCCAGGCTATGATTCTGACTTATATTATGATCATGTGAATAAACAGTTCCTTCTGGTCTCTCATAGATTTAAGATACCTCCAAAGAGACTCTCCAAGGAATGAGATGCTCACTGTGGGCAGTGAGGAGGTGTTTCCAGCTCTGCTAGTTATATTCTTCATGAGATGCTTTTCCTCCCTTCCACAGCACCTTCCACCCCCATTTTCTCTCCTCCTTTGCACATACACATACCTTACAACAAAGTTTCTTCATCCTCCCATTACTATACCACATTGTTTTGCTACTTATGTGGAAAGACGGAGCCAAGAGGCCAAAAGTTTAGTTTCACTCCACAGCAGAGAGATGGGGAAAACAATTAATTTATGGCAAATCACGAAGCGTTATCCTGCAAACTGAAGAAGGTGCAAAGAAGAGCCATCTGGCAGTAACTCCTTCCTCCCTCTGAATTGCTGTCACATTTCAAGATCAGCCTGTGTTTTCCATCAAAAATTATGAACCCATAGGCCACAGGCTGGGAAATATCTATAGAGTAGGTGGAATGGGGGGTGGGGAGGGGAGTGCAGGAAGCTTGAATGCTTACTTGATACTGTATTTTGTCTTGAATTACTTCCAATTATTTCCAAATCTGCTGTTTCCACTTCTCGTAGGAGAGGAGCTGACAGCCAGCAGGTAGGCAGGCAGGCAGTCCAATCTTTGGCCACAACTTGAGTGCTGGAGTTAGGAGGCAGGATCAAAACCTAAAATTTCCTGAGGGTCCTTTATTTCTCTAAAATCATAAGACCAATGCAGTCAGTCTAGTGCAGGAGACCTCTCCTTTAGGGGAAAAGCTTCCCCCCTGCCTCCAAGCAGCAGCTATGCTGACATTTGGCTCTGTACTACTGCATTTGAGTAAACAAGCTTCTGCAGAGAGATGGGAAGGAGAGTGAGCACAAATTCAGCTCTTTCGATGAAAAGAGAATTTCTCTGTGTGTAGGTATGTGACTGTTTAGGCTCTATTGGAACAGAGCACATTGATAAGCATGTGTACCCATGACAACACGGCACTTAGACCTGGATATTCTACATGGGGGTGATGGGTTAGGACATCCACAATGAAAAGAATCTTATAACGAGGGATGACAGCAAATCACTTCCATCTGTGATTTAAAAGAAAACCTTGCCATTTCATTCTACATGCTTGATCTCCTGTAAGTACCTTCCCATTTGTCCTATAAATGAATAATTGTTTTACTTTGAGTATGCTGTTCTCGCAGATAAGTGGAAAAGGCCTGTTCCCTTACCAAGAAGGAAAAACATATTTTCTGCAGTAACATCAACAAGGCAATATTTGTACCCAGCAAACCCTGGGAAAGAAAAGAAAATGGAAAAATGATAGGTAGAATAGCTCCACGTTTACTTTGCTGTTCTTATTCTTCTGTTAACAATCCAAAATTCTTGAATCTTTAGGATTAAAATACTGGCTTAACTAGCAAAACAAACCCACACAGTAATCACAGTCATGACCCAATTATTTCACTCTTCTTGGCAATCATTCCCTCCCCACAGGTGAGGGCTGCAATATAGAGCAGTAGTCTGGAGTGAAAAAAAAAAAATGCACAATGACAGGATTCGGCCCTTTTTTTTCTTTTAATTTTGTTTTCCTATACATGCAACCTCTGTAAGAACTGTCTTGACACAGATCCTTGGGAGGATGCAGTACATGGAGGCATATACTTCCTTGCATTTGCTAATGAGTCACAGAGGACTTACTTCATATCTTAGTTCCGTATCTCTTCCATAAGACTATTATTTCATTCTTTTCTTTTTTATTTTCCTTTTTTTTAAGCACAAGCCCTAAAGTCTTGATCCAATTACTGTGCTTAAACTGACTTGCTCTCATGTCAGAAGCTACATCACAACATAAAAAGACAGAACATGTCCTTTAAATGCTACGGAAATACTGCCCTAACAAAGATGCACAAAATGCCACAGAATGTAGAATGCACTTACATCTCTCTTATTCATGCTGAGATCTTTGAATAGTTTTCCTATTGCCATTTATTTTATTGGGGCAGCATTTACTGCAAAATATTCATGCTAATTTTCAGGCCATTGCCTCAGTCTGATTTATAATACAAGTTCTTTCTTTTTTTAAGCCATTCATGCAGGCTTTTCATTAAAATAGAAGAGAATCTATAATGGATTCAATATGTAATGCAAAGATTAGCTTTGAAAATAGACTTATTTCTGCCTAAGTCATCAAATATTACATGTACATGAGTCTGAGAAAGCCAAGTGAAATGAGAAGCTCTGAAGTTGATACTGTGGGTGCTGGGTATTAAAGAGATTTTTCCATTTGTTCAAGGTCTTCTTTCTACTTCTGTACTTTGATCTTTCTTCCCAAATCTGTATATCCTCCCTTTCCATTTCTTGCAGTCTCTTTGCCACCTCTGTTCCCTGAGACTTCCTGGTACCTCTCTTTGGTGATTTTGTGGGAGATACGGTTATATGGCCTTCCAATATTACTGCAGCATCAAAGCTGGTAACTAGTCAAAACCTTTCATTCCCATTTGGCAAAGCTTTCACTGAAGTTAACAGAGTCAGTGAGTGATTTTGCCTGATTTGGCCTTAAATGCTGCTTATATTAAAATGGAAAGGAAAGCAAGGAGATGCTGTCAGTTAGCATCCCCGTATTTGGGTACAAAATTAAGAATCAAAGTCTTTTCTCAAATTAGAGCAGACATGCATTCTTAAGAATAGGGCAGAACCTACTAGCAAAACAAATAAATGAGTTCTGAAAAGCTATTTCTAGTAATAATGAGCCATCAGTCCATCTGGACAAGATTTTTAAGTTCTCTGGGACATTTACAGGCTAATAACTAAATCAACGTGGGTAACAAGAAGACCAAGGAACAGAAATCTTCAAGACATCAGCTACAGTAAATGTAAGCAAATGGGAAGATATTCACAGAAATTATTTTTCAGCAAAGAGTTTGCTGTAAAGGATCTGCCAAGGGCATAAGGTAAAATTGAACACTTCAGGAATAAACTCACCAATGACATACATCTGCTTGGATGTCTAGCAATATATAGCCAAAATGAGCAAACAAATTCATGAAGAATCTGAGCAGTTAATAATAACTGGCCTACAGAATTTCAAGGCTGACACAATGTGCACTAGTGAGCCAGCCTAATGCCAATTAAGTGTGTAGTTCTCTGACATGCTACTATAGAGGACCAAACTATTGCTCAATTCATATTTGACAAATAATTGATCTGGCAACTTTATTTATTTGGAATAAGGTGTATAATGATTCACCTTCCTCCTTCCCATCTTTATTTTTAGCTCATAGAACTGCATAAATGACTACTGGATATATTCATGGAACATTTTATTGGATCGATTTTTCAAAAAGGCTTATAGACATCCAATGTTTTTTCCTTTTCACTTTATTGCTCATGTCATGCCACTACACTGAGAGTTATGGATGGCCAGGAGCACAGGAATCGGAGCCTCTGGGAGCCCCCAGCCTTCTCAGTTACAAACAACAGCAGCAAGCACCTCTTCATTAGCAGGTAGGAGAGGACTTACAACACACAAGTGGAAACCCAGACTCCATCCATCAGGACCATCCCCCTTTTGCCTTAGGAACAGCCAAACCTCTGCAATAGCCTTGCAAACAAGAGAATGTATATTTGCACACTGCCAGGGCCTCAAGTATTCCAGTGACTGAAATTTTAGGATGCTTAACACTCTGCATTTATTTTTAATGCTACTCTGTGTAAAATCAGAACCATTCAAAATCTTTCTGTAAAGGTGTTTCAGTAAAATCTGTGCTGGTAAGATGAGAAGATTCCTGTTGTTTAATCCCACACATCTCCACTGTATTTTTCCTGCTTTCTTGTTGTTTTCAATTCTTTCACTGCTGGCTCAGTAAAGCAAAGCGTGATGTTAGTAGTTGTTTAAATATATTTTGGAGGAAAATATAAACCCCCTACAAAACCCTAACTAACAGGATTGCTGTAAGCCCTAAGGAGCTGCAGCATTGCCTCTGCGTGTAGGTGGCCTGAGCAAACGGCAGACACAGCAAAGCACCAGAAACCTAAATAGTACTGTGCAGAGTTGAGCATCAAACTCTGTTCAAGTACAGCTACATCCAAATCTACATCAGTAGATGTGCCTGCTTTTCCCAGAATGGTTTTATGCCAACTGCATGTACCAACAGCATGTCTCTGCAGTCAAGGCTGGCCAACCCTGAAGAAGGTCCTCCTGACCAACAAGGAGAGATTGCACTGGGTAGCTCTGTTAGCCAAAACCTGCCATTTTACAAACATTATCATTTAGCAGTACTGTTAATCCTCCTGTTCATTATGAACTAGGAGGTCTGTACTTCTTGGGAAAGGCTCAAAATGACTCATTCCTACACAACTGACATCTTTGCATGACATGCTTACATGTCACCTTTCCTCTGCAGGGAGCGGGGTAAGGACCAGCTCAGAAGCTGGAACTTCAGTAACGGGCAAGTTCCCCTGAGAGTCTCCTCTGAAGCCCTAGCACAGCATGTACTACATGAAGAAGCTTGCAGGATGCAGAAAATCAAACAGCCATACAAACCTTATCAAAGCCAAGCTCAAAATTGGTGAAGATTGTGCCATGCTCTTTTTTAAAGCCTTCTGTTCTGCATGGTGGAGATTACAGTGATGTTGGGTGAAATCCTGAAGCAGATTAAAGCTCAGAGGCAACTGTTTTCACACATAGACCCTACTTCAAACAGAGAAATCAGAGAAGGGGAACAAGTGATAAAACATACTCCAAATGCCAAAATTCATCCCCCTGTTGCTGCTGAGCCAGAGGCACAGATTAACTTGCCATGACACACAGGGAGTCTCAGCATCACCAGAAAAAGCAATCCAACTTCAGTGTTTGATATTGCTTAATCAGAATGAAAAATGTTTGGCCTGTCTACCATGTGTCCCCCAATCAAAGATTCTTCACACTTTTACAGCAGGCCTACTCATCTTTCTTCCTAAAACAAATAATCTCACAGTCTTACTGTAAACCACCAGTGACACTTAGTATTCTGATCACTCCATGCAAGTCCACCTGGTATATAGCATTTTAAATCCAAACACTGTTATGGCTATGCATTTTCACTAGCTCCATCATATGACACAGTAGCTCTATTCACTAAGAAGTAAATCTAAATTCCAATCCACAACTCATGAGCTTTATATAGGTATTTTTATTTTTTTTTAAACTTTTATGCATCTTGAAGCCACATCTGTCAAAACATGTTAACTAAACAATGAGATACTTAAACACCCACTGCAATATCAAGAAGCTTTTTCTTCCTCCCATTTCACTGGTTACAAACCTTTTTGATCTTAAACAGTCACAAAGAATCATTGAAAAAGGCCCCACTGTCTGGTAATGCCTGGAAAACACTATTTATCCTAGACAGGTTTATCAATGCGTCATTTAGTTCAAGAGGATTATAAAAAGGGATGAAACAACTAGCTCCAGAGAGACACACACCACCACCCTACCCCCCTGCCCCTCTTGGCTCATTGCTTGTGTGCCCCCACATTCCTGCAAAAAAATGATCCTACCAAGATTTCTATTCTGATGCTATATGAATGGAGCTGTGCAACGCACCCTTTTGCTTGGCAGTGGATGAAATCTCCAACCCCACTTCCCTAAGTATGAGAAGTGTGATCCCAGACCAAAAGGGACCAAGAAGCATACAACACTTCAACACCAAATAGAAGCAAAACACAGGGTCTACTCCACAGACCACTAACATCACCTGGACATTCTATCAAGTCCTTTGTGGTTTTGCTGTTCTTTAACCTGATAAAAGCAGAAGGATAGATGTGAGCCTGGGTGTGCCTAACCTACCATGTCTAAATGGTTTCATGATAAAACAATAATAGTTTCCTGTAATCCTGAAGGCTCTCTTTACACCTACCTTATCTCATTTACCACTGTCCAGGTCTCCTGGTTGTAGATACTGCCCATAATTCCCCATTAGCCTCTCTAGCAAAGAGAAAACTTTTGTGTCACTTATCTCCTTGCTGTGATTTATAAAGCTATCTAGCCTGTTTTCTTCCTCTCGTATCTCATGTAACCTATTTGTCTTTTGATCACAACGTCTTATCTGCCTCTTATTTGCTGTAGCCATTTATCAAGGGCTTACAATACCTATTTCTCTAACCTCGTTGATGTGGGTACCACCGTAGTCAAAACCTAGGTTTCATCACAGGCTAGCCGTATCACCACAATGCTGACAGAACACAGGCACCCCTGTGGAGCAGTGGCATCCCTGACCAGCAATCCCATAGGGTACCTTCACACACTTCCCACCTCCACATAAGCAGCTTGTACACATACACCTTGGGTGAAACATCTCCAGTTTGTTCTGCAGGACACCAAGCACTGGAAGATGCCCATCATGCCTGTTCTAACAGAGATTAGCAAGGCAACAAGCATACACCCACCAGCAGCCATTTTCTGTAGCTGATGAGAGTTCACTTTGATGTTTGGAGACTGACTCAGACTCTCTCCCTTAGCTTGTCTATTGTAAATGAGTTATACTGGTATTTTGCTGCATGACAGAACATTTACAAGGGTTAGATCATTCAGTATGTAGAGCCCTCTGGAGATGCGCTTAGTTTTATTACTCTATTGGCAATACTATTGCTGCAATACTTGCAGTTATTTCCAATCAAATAACATGCTGCTCTGCATCAAACAGCAACGGCTTTTTGAGGTTGGTTTTAGGTCTCATTTGCTAGTTAACATCAGTTTTAAAGATGTAATGAAAAGCAAAATAGTGACAAAAACATTGTTTAACATTTAAAAAAGGTAACAGAGCAAATGTTTCTTAGAACACATATATTTATATAGATGTGCACATACCAGGGGCATAGAGATCTTTCAAGGTGTGTGGTCATTAAAGCATCTTTCAGGCATTAGCTCTTCCAGACAGAAGGACTCTGTGGTGTGTGCTGAGAATGCAAAGCACAAGCTCTTTCAGAGGCTTATTCTGTGTATTTGATATAGGAAGTTGTCTAAAACTAAAATCCGTCTAGCTGTGTGTTCAGATTACAAGATCTCCTGAAGCTTCTACATAGTACAGAGTTGTCAGTTTTACCATCCTGAAGAAAGCCAACAGGCACCTGCAGTCAGGCTGCCTAAGATTCCTTGCACTTTGACCAGCCAGGAGATGCTCCCCTGAGTGCCTCAGGTACCAGAAACAAATCTGACAGCTTTGGGATATAAAAGGACCAACCTATGTGGGAATTTGCTGCCATGCCAATGGCTCAAATATCCTCCAGGCTGAGCTTCCCTGAGCATCCGCAGCCAGCCAGGGAAGCTAGGGACAGGGCCATCATTAGCACCATGACCTCTGAGGAATACAGCGTCCCCACACAGGGTGAGATGGCTCCTAGGGCATTTTTGCAGGAAGGAAGATGGATCAGACTGAAGTGGGACACTGGAGGATGTATCCCACTGCAGTTCTGAGAGGCCAAGGGCTGAAACAAGAAGGGGGATGTCAGAACCTGTTAGATTGTCTCCTTTAAATTCTCCAAAAGGTTTCCTCCTGCACTGGCTGAGCCCACAAAAATTGCAGTGTCAGAGAGATGTGGATGGCAGAGCAAAAGGAGAGGTCAGGCCTGAACAAGTAGAAACAAAAGGCAGTATTTTTTCTGCAGCAGAAAAGCAGTGGGATGCTTCAGGTACCAAGTGACCTGGCAGGAGAATACAATAAGCATTATTAAGTATGCAGTAAGGAGGGAGAATAATTCTTCTTTTCAAAATCAAATTCAAGTAGAAGCAGCCTTAGCCAAAGCCACTTTATATAAATTGACAGAATTCTTCCATATATCACAATGACCAGTTAGGCCAGAGGACTTTCATTGTCTTCAATTTCCTCCCAGCTGTGGTCCTTTGCCTGCACCGTGCACAACAAACACAATATAGTGGCTCAGCATGAAGACAAGGGCTGTCTGTGATATTTACCAGTTGCTTTCTGCCTCCTAAATGGCAAAATGAGGGTCAGATTATCTAATTAGTCTACACTGGCTTAGCATAGACCTAGAATAAGGGACAGAAGAGACTTTAAGACATGCTTATTTCAGTCTGATCACTGAGTGACTCTGGACAAGCAGGAGGGAAGCTGGTAGCCAACCCCTGGTGCACCCCACCATGGGTTCTTTACAAAGTGCCTGACCCTACTAGGGCAGGCATTGAAAAATTGCAAAGTAGGCTTGAACAAGGTCAGGGAAATCACAAAAAAAACAGTACAATTACAAAATCTGGTAAGTAACAGACTAATCAGAGGAAAATCAGGAGCATCATACTGCTGTACAGCAGAGGTGAACCTAATGAATTTGAGGCTTTCTTTTGAGCAATGATCTCCATCAAAGGGTCAACACCATGGAGACAGTTAACAATTAAGACCTCAGATGGAAGTAACTATGTTCATCTACGTTAAGGGAAAGGAAAAAAAGCAATCCAACCCAACATCAAAGTTACTTGAGTAAGTTAGATCTTTCCAATTGCTTCAGCCCATTAGGTCCTGAGGTAAATAGCCTCTAGGCTGTTACTCAGAACCAGTCAGAGGCATCATTAGGAGCTCAGCTTCGAGAAGTCATGAAAGAGGCACAGGACAATTGGAAAATGGCATTGCTCAGTAATGGCAAAGGATGGTAGTGTGAGGAATGAAAGGGCAGTCAAGAACGCTGGAACAAATAAACAAGTGATTTGTAAGGCCATGGAAGCCATGAAGGAGATGAATAGCACTGTGCAGAAATCTGTCACATAAAAATAATGTCAAAACAATATCATTTAATTTTGCAACAAGGTAGCAGACCTTGTGCAAAGAGAGAAGGTTAAATATACTTCATCTAGTAAGTCTCTGACACTGTTTCACATGGTATTTTTATATAAGCTATGGATACACAATGTATATTACACCACTGTAGGTGGAAGCAAGAAAGACAGGGTAACTTAAGCCAGGGAGGAGTTATTGATTGTTTACTGTCAAAATAGAAGGATGCACAAACAAAGGTAATTCCTTGGGGATTTTTCCTGAGCCAGCTCTGTTCAATGCTGTATTATAGTGAACTGGAAGGTAGGATATAGAGTATTCTCAGTACATTTGCAAATGACCCCCAGCCAGAAGGGACTGCAAATATGCAGGAGGATAGGATCAGAATTGCAAATGGTCCCAACAAGCTGGGGAACAAGAGCAAACAATAGGGTGCATTTCAATTAGAACATGCAAAAATACTCCACTGCAGAAACACAGGATGGAGGAAAATTGAGAAGTTGGATTCTTTTTAAAAAGAGAATCTAGCAATTAGAGTAAATCACATCGAGTGTGAACCAAGAATGCCACAACTTTGAAAGAGACAAACATACATGAATATATAAGGGGACAGTCTGCACTTTGTGCAGAGTAACAAGGCTTTTGTTGGTAAAGTTTAGCCAAAGTGTGGGGCATTGCCCTCCAGAAGAAACCTGGACCACTTGATATAAGAGTCTGAAGGAAAGCAGCAGGAAAGGTCAAAGTCCAGGAAATGGGCCTATATAGAAACTGTGAATGAGTATTTTTGTTTAGCCTAATGTTCTGGTGCAAAGACACAAGGAGTTAAATGCTTTCTTTGTCCACAGCTGACAGAACAGGAAGCAGTGGGAAACATGGCTGGCCCTGCACAACAGAGGCAGCAGCAGAGCTGGTTAATACAGACACTGCAGAGAGGACCTTTTCCTAGAAGAAAAAAAGAATTAAACCCTCTCAGGTAATCTGAAACCAGTTTAGCACATGTTCACACAACCACTTCAGACTTCAAACAATCGGTCCTATGATGAAAAAAGCATAGCCAGGATTACCATACAATGATCAGGGAGTGTTAACCACTGAATGCTTGAGTTCAAGGTGTGCCAATCAATCAAGGGGGAAAAAATAATGAAAAACATATCCTACCTCAAGGATAAAAAAGTTCCATTATTTGTATGTTCAGGTGAATGCAATATTATCAGAGGTCATCACATTGAATATACATAGATTGCCCTAGGCAAAGGCTTAAAGTGGCCAGAGAAGTCTCTGACTGCCCAGCAATATAATCTTATTTGTTCTTAATCAAATTTTAGGATCAGACAAGCTTGTGTAATTGCACCTAAAATGCTCCCTTGCTGGACATCTATCCCTTTCAGCCTCACCTCTTATTGTCTAACCTTGTTTCTTAAGGACTGCTTTTGCATTAGCTGCACAGAGCCTACTTCAGATCCTACAGAAAACAGCTTCTGAAAATTCAGGCAGTTGCAAGGAACCACCACAAACTCCTGCAAACCATCAAAAAAGTCAAGCTCCCATCAGCCCAGCCATCGCTGTTCTGAAGCTGTATTATGCCATCTAGATACAACTGTAACAAGTCAAACTCAAGATAAAACTTGATTCCCAGCCACCTTGCTTTTTGCTGCTTGTGGCCATAATGATAATATTCACCCTGAGAAACTCCCATATCTTATTCGTATAGTAGTACCTAGTACTGTAACATTAATGAATTAGAAGTAGAAGAAAACTACTCATCTGGAAGAAGGCTTCTGGAGCAACATAAAGCTGCAGAAAACCTGCCTGATTTGTCTTTTGGCAGGTTCTGCTCCTAGCTTTAAATTAACACTGCGAGTTTTAGCAATTGATTCTCAGTTGAGTGAACCTGAGCACACCTGTAATTGCACGTTGAAGTTACACAGACCTCAGTTCTCTTTTCTGAGACAGTTTTCTGTCTCAGAACAAACTAGGTTTATTTTTAGGGTTTGCCTCTATCTGAATCCAAAGCTCCAACCACAGCATTTTAATGTTAAACCCACAAAGGTCAAAAAACAGAGGAAAATTACTGCAGCAGCCGTTACAAAGCAAAACATGCATTTTACAGAGCTCTGTTAGTAATGTTTTGTTCCGCTTCTTTGCTCTTCCACAATTCTGTGTGCAAAGAGCATTTTGACACTGTCATTGTCTTCTATGAGTGCTGACTAAGAATAACTTCTCTAAGCTTACACAAGCGTTTTAAAACTATGATTTTTTTTTAGTATGATCTTCACTCCCCTTATGTAAATTTAGCAGTGATTGGCAAGGACTAATCGGGTTCTTTGGGTTTTCCTTACCTCCTGAGAACAATAGTGGGGAATTATTTGTTTTACCAGATTAGGGTGGTTTAAGACATGTCAAAAGAGCTAAGGAAATTTTTCAATTATTAAAGCTTCTATATTCTTAGTCATATATGATGAGCAGAAGGAAACATAAACACAGGGTAAAAACTTTGTGAAAATCTAAGAAATTTTAGAAGTAAAATTATTAACTCATCCAATATGCTTGCTACCATTGCCAAGAATAATCTGGAAGTCAGAGTTAACAAAGCTCTTACCCCAATTTATAGATGCCTCAGTTACTGTCAGAACCTCTCAAGTGTATCAGATTTTCTAATCAGCTCTAATTAAGAGTATTTTGGAGACAGAAACAGAATTTTATTCCTCCTAGTCTTGATAGCACAGAACCTGCATTTTTCTCTCATCTTCTCTTTATGTGTCAATGCTCTTTCACCTACCAGCTTCATGGTCCCCACTGCCTGATATCCTTTGTGGTACTCTTCCACAGGGTGGCATTTGAAATAAACATTCAGAACAACCTTCAAACTTTTTTTACTCCCCCCAAGCAACCTATCTGATGCTAAAAAAGCAGAAAATTGGGCAGTCATTATCAAGTAATTTGGTTCAGCTGGAGTGGGTTCAGGAGACCAAAGCAGCAAGTGCTGAGACCTTTCATATCTCCAGCATGTAGCTTGATCACCTAGAACAAATCTTCCTGTTTCTCAGGGAATCAAAGCTTTCCAAAGAGAAAAAGCATCAGGTATGCTTTTAAATAATCTTATGGTCCATGGAGCAGCTCAGATGCCAATCTGCCATTGAACACAGGAGACAATCGAACAGCTTACCTCAAAGCACACCACTGCCCCTACCTGAAACACCATGTTAAAGTTCTGTCGTCCTCACTTCTCTGTCCCAAATCATTGGAAAGCATTTGGGCTCATTTTGGGAGGAATATTTCAGATGCCTTGAAAAAATGGTATCATGCAAATCTAGCAATCTCTGTTATGAAGTGCTTTAACTATGTGCCACTGCTCTGCATTACATAGGTCTAATTCCCATTTGAAATGCATTCAGCTTCCAGCACAAACATTAGGTTCGATTACCATATGATTTTTAAGAAATGAAAACACTACCAACTAGCAGAAGTCTACCTGAGCTATTTCCACTGGTTTTGCTTAAAGCAACAGTG
>JBAFWW010043307.1:0-61875 GCA_036873685.1 Agapornis canus
AACTGGATGATCTTAAGGTGCTTTCCAACCCAAACCATTCTGTGATTCTGTGATTCTAAGATTTGATTCCCTGCAAACCATTCCCTAAAGGCTGCAAACTTATGAGGGTAGTTGGCCTCAGGCATGGAGGGTGAGTCCATATTCCCATGCTAGAGAGCTCTTGACCTTCTCTGAAGGCAACCCTGCCTTTCCCCACACCACCCTGCACTGCTCGTTTGCATTTGCCATTGTGGTGCCCACCTCATTTTTAGCTGAAGGGTTTCAGCAACACTACCCAAACTACCTGCTTTAGATCCTAATACCTCCACAGCTCGGCCTGACCTCAGTGTCTTGCAGTCATCCTGTTCCCTTGAAGGCAGCCCATCACTTCTCTGTTGGACTCTGTCCTGCCTCCCTGGCCCATCAGTAATAGTTTTGTTGTTTCCAGGAGGATGACATGGAGGGAATTCACATTGTGGCCTTTGCAGAAGAAGATGACCCAGGTAGGAGGCTTTTTCCTCCTTGTGTCACTCTCTGTCACTCAGTGCAGTTTCTTGTGCGTTGTTTGCATTGTGGAGCTCAGTGCCCAGGCTGGGATGGGGAGCTGGGAAGCTTCTGGGTTTCTACACTAGTGGGTGTGCTAGCCAAGCTCTGGGTATAAATGAATGGCTGGCTGCAAAAGAAAAGTCATCCCCTCCACCTTAGCACCAGGATTTGTCCCTAACTCTGTTCCCATCTTGCTGTGTGGCTCCAGGAAATGCTGGTGGCTGGGTTTGTGATGGCCATGTGGGAAACCCATGGGCATCAGCTCCTGGAAAGTTGTAGCATCAGAGCGCCAAAAAGCTTTGGTCTCTTGGGGGCTCAGTTTCTCCCTCACCACAAGAAAACAGCGGCATTGTTCCACTCTGCAGAAGGGTTATGAGACTTAATTCATGTGTAACTAATTTCACTACCCGGGGAGGATGCTCAACATTAAAAGCCTTATTATCAGAAGAAAGGGCTGGGAGACAGTGTTTCAATGAGCTCTATGAACAACCCTCTGTGCACAGAGGGGAGAAGGAAGTTGAACTCCCCCCCTCCCCAGAGCAAAAAGTGCCTGGGTGTTTGTAGGAAAGAGCTGCAGCACTTCATGTATCGTTTCAGATGGGTTTGAGTTCCTGGAAGTCCTGAAGCAGGTTGCCAGGGACAACACCGATAACCCTGACCTGAGCATTGTCTGGATTGACCCCGATGACTTCCCTCTGGTGAGTGGCAGGGGCTCCTTGCCTTTCCTGTTTTAGCTCATGGATGGGGGGTGTGTGTGTGTGTGTGTGCGTGTGTGCGCGTGTGTGTGTGTGCATGAGCACAGGGATTTCCCCAGGGAATTTGGAATGGGGAAGAACCGGGCAATGGGTGATCCCTGAGAGCTGCTTGCTCAGGTCTGCCCCCAGTGAAGAAGGTGTCCTGGGAACATCTCCAGAACCTGCCCTTTCCTTTGCCATGTGTGGCAGCTCAAGCTTGTGTTCAGCCTCTCCCGGGTGCGTTAATGCAACAGGCATTTGTTAATCCAGACACCCTTGTCTGAGCTTTGTTTCTCACTCCTGCAGCTCATCACCTACTGGGAGAAGACCTTCAAGATCGACCTGTTCAAGCCACAGATCGGGGTGGTGAATGTCACAGATGTGAGTAGCATGTGCCCAGGAAATCCAGCGATCCCAAGATGAGGGTGCTAGAAAGGACAGGATCTGAGGGCTGCTGGAAGCAGTGGGATTTTTGCTGTTAAGTGCAGGCAGAGCATGCTTTTTCCCCAGAGAAAAAGCAGAAAGACCTCACCATTCCCATGTGCAGCGTTCATAACACCCCCATCACTGAGCTCCAGGGCTTCAGTCTGACTGAACCTGGGTGGGTTTGTGGAGGAAAAGTGTGTGTGTAGGGAGGAAAGCAAGTTGTGATTAGGGGAGAAGAGTAGCAAAAGGAGGGTGTTTTTGAAGCAGAAGCAGAACAGCACAGCTTGAATGTAGGAGGGAAAGATGGTCCCAAACAGATGACAGGGAGAAACTTGCATAGCTTGACAAAAAAAAAACCCTAAATAAATACACAGCTTTAATAAGTGTATGACATAAACTGCTAATGGAGGGAACCTCTGTGGCAAAGGATTCATCCTCCTCAGCCACTGCCATGCAGGGTTTTCGGTGGGAAGAAGGGATACGTCTGCCCCTTTCATGGCAGTGAAAGGTTTCCACGCTATCCCACAGCCTGGCTCTCTTATTCCCTGGGTTTATTTTTTGATGGTGAAGTGCTGCAGGTTTTAATCTCTTTAAAATGGACCAGTGTGGGTGTGAGTGTCTCTGGAAGCATAAATCACTGCTGAAGTGGTTGTAATTTGGTGCTTGACTTCGTGTCTGAAGTTTCAACTACATGGGAAACTGATGTTTCATTAGGAGAGAGCAGGGAGGGACCCAGGGCTGGGGCTGGGTGCTGGTCTTGACCTCACCAGCAACCCTGTTCCTGTCTCCTGGGCACTCTCTCCTGTAGCTTCCCAGGGAAAGAGGGGCAGCAAAGGTGTACTGTGTGATTGTGCCTCCTGTTACAGCAAATGCTGCAAGATGGAGGACATGGTAGGGAAAGCAAAGCACTGGTGTGATGCAGAAAGCGGACATACTCCTAGAGATTGAGGACCCAGTGGGTGAAAGTTTGTTAGAAACTTATGAAGGGAGAGACAAAAGGCAAAAAGGGCCCAGATAACATCTGAAACCTAAGATCATGGGAGGAATGAACAGACAAGACAGAAACAGAGCTCACATATTTCAGTCTTTTCCTCTTATTAGTCTGCTGTAACTCCCTGCATTGTTTACTGCAGCTCTCCAAGTTGAAGTCATGCCACAGCTACATTGAAGGAATTCATGAAAGTAGGATTGTCAGTGGCAAGAGAACTCTATAGAAAGCAGTATTAGGCAGGAACATATGCCATATTATCCAGCAGTCACTCAGAGACCTGTACAAACTAGTGCATTAGCTTTGATACAGTCAATGTTTCAGGTGGCTGATTATATTATTTGCATTTTTTCTTTAATTCCTCTTAAGCCTGTTTTCTATTCCTCAAGAGAGAGATTGAAGAAAGTCCTGGGTTGGAGGGTGCTATCTAAACCAAACACTGAGCTCACTTCGTGATTTCAGTGTTACATCACCGCATTCAGCCAAGTTACACAGGTACAAAGTGGAGCTTACACAACGGAGTAAAAACAAACACTGCTCTTAGCTTTGGTGGACATAACCCCTGTGACCCCAGCACTCCTCTAAGAACCTGCCAATACAAACACCAGGGCTCCCAGCAGTCCCCGCTGCTCTGTCACGTCGGACTGGCTCAGGGTTAGGGCCATGGTGCTCTGCACCATGCTGCTTTATGTATGTGCACAGCATCTTCTCGAGGTGCAATGGGCCCACTCCAGTTCCCGTTAGTTAAAGGTGTTAGGTTTTGCCTCCAGAACAGTCCTGAGGCTGAGGACAAGATCATTTGTATGAAGCAAGAGCTGCATGCCTTTTTGTGGTTCTTTTTTTATTACAGTTTTAGTGGTTTAGAAGGAAAACAAATATTGTAAGGGAGAAACAACTTTTCTTGAGCACAAATTGGTCCGGCCTTTTAGCAAGCCATAAACTGAAGAGAACTGAGTACCACAGACGGGGATGCATTTGCACCCAGTGCAAATTGGGGTGTATTTGTACTGGATTCATTTCCAAAAGCAGGTATGTGTCTTATGATATATGAAAATCACTTGCTTCTGCAACATTAAACACTGACTGAGATAACCTCACAGCACCTCTGAAAAGCAGGACACTGATCCTGTTTTATGAAGGGGAGACAGTTGAAGGGAAAGAGGCTTACCCAGGTGTTTACCTAAGGAACCTATACCAAAGTAGAGAGAAAACCTTGCATTTCCAGGTCTCAGAGGCCATCTAAGGTATGCTTTCTGTCCCTGGGTAGCAGCCACAATTTAGACAGCATCTTCTTATTGAATTCCCCTTCACCATCTGTTCTACCCGGTTTATGGAAGTAATGCAGAGAGCTGGAGAGAAAGAGCAGGGCATTCCAGGGCATCCATGTTTTTCACCGTTCTTCAGCTGGAGCATAGTTGGGATGATGTGATGAAAGGCTCTTCAAAGAGAAGGAACTACCATCACATGTGGAGAGTCCTGAGCAATATCCTAAGGCAAAGAGGATGGTAATAGAGGCTGGGGAGAAGGGTTGCTGCTGACAGCAGGGTGTAAAGGCTCAAAAGAAGAGGTGCCAGAAGGGTTCTGGAAGGAAGAAAGGAGGGGAATGGTGTGCTGTCCTGTGAACTGGGTGATGCAGGGGGAGCTGGCATAGTTCTCTTTATGCTCTCTTTATGTAGACTTGGAGTCCACACATCTGGCCAGACAGGGTGAAGACAATGCATCAGGTGGACAATGCTCTTGCTGCAGGAGAGGAACAGGCAATAGGCACATACCCAACCCAGGTCAAACAGCACCACACACTCATGTAAACCCATTGACCAGTTCCACTACCCCTAGAGTCAGAAACAACAGCACCTCAGGGGGAAGTGGTAATCCCAGGGTGTAGGCAGAGAGGCTGTGGCTGAGCCTGACTTCAGGCTGTGTCAGAGAGGGAGCTAATGGCACCAGCACCCCTGCATCCGCAGCAGCAGTGAATCTCTTGCTTGTATCTCTGGGGATGACTAACCCCCATGACCTGTCCCTGCAGGCTGACAGCATCTGGATGGACATCAGAGATGATGATGACCTGCCCACAGCAGAGGAGCTGGAGGACTGGATAGAAGATGTGCTTTCTGGGAAGATAAATACTGAAGACGATGATGACGATGATGATGACGATGACGATGATGATGACGATGATGATGATGACGACGATGATGATGACGATGACGACGACGACGATGATGATGATTAACTATGACTGTGTGCCCTTTGACTTATGGGGGCCCAGAGCCCTCCCCCTTCGGCAGGTCCCTCCATTGAAAGGCCTGTGCTTGAGCGTCAGCAAGCACCGATGCTCTTCTTTGCCCCCTGCCCTGCTCCCCTTGCCCCTGCCTCTGCCCTTGCCAGGACTCCCTAGCCTGATTCTCAGTGGTGCTGAGCCACCAGGACTGCCCCTGCAGGCACCCAGCACCGCTGCAAATCATGCCTCCTTAGAAAGGACAATAAGAATTCGCAGGGAATCTGCCCTGAGCATCCCAGGGTGGGAGAAAAGTGCCTGCCTGCTCACTGCCAGAGGGACACAGGAAGCCAAGTTGTGTTTTCCATGCTCATCAGCCCAGCACTTAACATCCAAAGACCAAATCTCACTTCAAGACACAGGGAAGGCCACTGTAAAGTTTAGTCCTTTTATTAAAGACAAAGCCCGTTGCAGCTTACTCTGCCAAGACCACTCAATCCTGTAGGTACTGCTGCAGGAGTCTGTAGCTGCTCACTATCACATTAAGAGCTGCAAAAAGCTTTGGGAAGGAAGAAGGGGCTTAGGGATTCTATTTAAGTTTTCAGCGATTCCATATAATGACAGGATATTCTTCTCTGGCAGCACAATGCAAACCAAACACCACAGTCCCTGTCTGAACCTCTTCTTGAAAGCTCAGGCCAAAGCTAGGGTAAGTGCAGGTAGTCTGACATGGGACATCAACTCTTGTGAGTTCCTGAATGGCTGGAAAGCTGATCCAGGTCTGAGCCCAACCTCTTGAGGGTGAAGATCATGAGCCAAATCATTGGCCTTAATCCAGAAGAAACACCAAAGCAGATTCCAGGCCAGTTGCAAACATCTGCAACCAGGGCTGGGCTGGGCTGGGCCTACCTTCCCTTTCAGGTGAACCTCAGGCAGATTCAAGGTGGTGCACATGAGATAGTGCCAGTGGAAACATTCTTGGGGGCCCACCCTGAAGCCCTCCTATTGCCCAAGACCTTCAAGCTTTGGCTGACTTTCAACCCATAGCCGACAGAGCATCTTTTCCCATGACCAAGATGTTGGGAGGGAATGCATCCATCCAACCATATTAGATGCTGGATAATATGCATTGGGCAATGAGCAGTGAAAGCTGTTTGGCTTTCACATATCCAGTTGCACAGTTACTCCCTGCTTAGAGACTCATGGTCTCTAATGAGAAGCTTCTAACGAGAAGACTCTAATAAGAAGCCTCTTTTGACTACAGACTGAGAAGGAGCTCATAGTCAAGGGGGTCACTCTCAAAGCAGAGGATCAGCAACTCCATCCTGGTGAGTGCAGCACCATCCATGTGCAGGTCACTGCAACAGTGTTAGGTGTCCCTGCTTTTCCATGCTGGTAGATTTCAGTTGTCTTAGCTTCTTAGATTTGACAATAGTGCAATGAATGGAAAGTTTGGAGATAGTTTTATCTTTATAAATACATTTATAAATATGTTCTCCAGTTGTCCAGGCTTGTTAGCATAGGTTAACAAGTCCTTCCTTGCTACAGGCAAAAACCACTGTCCTGACCTTTCTTATACTGGCTTATGTCAGAGGTAAGTGATGTTATAGGGGAAATAACAGTGTGAGGGACGGGAGAAGCAGAGCTCCTTGTACAAATGCAACTCAGCCTGATGAGACACAGGGTTTACACATTATGTATTTCCTTTATTAGATGAACTGCAAAGCAATATTTTATAGGTTTCTTTTCCCCTGCCTGTTGATCAGTCTCTTTGTCTCTACATTAGCTGAAATAGATATTTTAAACTACTGGTATAACAATGCTGATGTACTGATATATTCCTACATGTACTTAGCCCCTTGGTGGAAAGTGCCAGCATGAATGACATGCAACTGGGTATTTATTTACCTCTATGTATATGAATGAATACTGTGCTTATATTGTATATGACCATAGGCCACTGAACATCACTCAACCCATGCTTTTAAGACACAGCCTATTAGAAGAAGAGACAGGACAGCAAAGCACTTCCAGGTTAACTGTCTGCCTTTTCTTGCTTCTTTATGGTGTGTGGAAGACTCAGACGAAGCGTGCTTGGGCAGACCATCCATACATGAACAACTCAGTCCTATGCCAAGGACCTGGTGGAGACTTTCAGAAGCCTGGAAATGCAGAGTGCTCTCAGCCTGGAGGTGCCCTCTTCTCCTCTGGTCACATCCTCCTCTCTCCTGGCCAGAGGGGTACCCAGCATCCTCCTCCTGCTCTTTCCTTTCAGCTGCTTCCTCCAAAGGTTTGCTGGAGGACCCTGGCTCAGAGAGAGGGACTCAGTGTCTCATGGATGCAATTGGTATGGAGCAAGAGCAAGCAAAACTAGCCATTTAGGAGTCTCTCAGTCTCTGGTTAAGGGACTCAGCTGAGAAAAGTACTTGTTTATCTTTACCCTGGGGCTATTCTGAGGAGTAAAACGGTCAGTTTTACCCTGCATAAGGTAAACAGTTCACACAGTCCCTGCAGCACCAGACTAGGCACTACAGAGTGCCATGAATTTCCATAAGCACAAGAGTAGCTCTGCTGCCTTTCCTAACTGGCACTGTCTCCAGACACCCTGATTGCCTGAATACTTTCTTTATAGCTCCCACTGTGGAAGCCAGTCTATTCTGATGTTTCCCCCTCTAGGTGCTTTGAGAGGCACGGCTTACATAGGCAGACCTTGCAAAGGGCATTACAGAAGTGTTCAAGCACACAGCTGTTTCACAGGCACATACGCACTTCAGTGCCCCAGGAAAGAGTGCTCTGGTGGGGAAAGAATAATGTGGTGCTTAGGCTTACAGAGAGGCCCCGCTGAGTTTGAGTTGGTGTCAGTGGTTTATGGCTTCTCTTGACTTATAAAAGAAAGGGTTAATCCTACAGCTGCCACTCTTCATGGTGCCAGCTCAGTCTTTGATGGAGCCACACTTTCTCTGCTCCCTTATTCCCCCAGAATGGTTTTCTTCCTTGTCTTTGCCCAATAATGGGATTTCTTTTATTACTTGCTTTTGGGATAAACACATAGAAAATTAAGGAACCATTGCAGCAGGGAAAGGGTTGCAGCAATAAAGATGAGTGCTCAGCACTGCCTCTCCCATTCACCCCTAACACCTCCTCTGCCCTGTGTTTGTAGTGACTGAACCATTGAATGAGGCAATACCCCTTGTGAAGGAGGTGGCAACTTGAACTTGAGTGTCTTCCTGCAGGGACAGGGACAACAGTGGTATATGGAGGTAGCACACACAGGACCCAAGCATGGGCACTCCTGGGCTCCTGTCAGAAGTAAACACAACTGGAGTTTGAAGGCTGCTGACTACACTTTGAAAGGCAAAATGCCAGTAGGTTTGGATGAGGAACCAGCCAAAAAATCCTTCTTTATTTAAAGTAAAATTGCTGTGGGCAGCACTGAGTGTTCCTGCAGGGAACTGTGTGAAGACTGTTCCTCTCTTAGCAAATAGTTCTTTTCCTCCTGAGTGTTAATTAGACATTCACATTAAATGGGTCTTAATACACATAAAGACTAGGAATTGTATTTTACCCTCATCCAGCTGCAAATGCTTGAAGATGATCAATCAAAGTACCCCAAAACCTAATCTCATCAGTACCCAACAACAGCAAAGCCCCCCAACCCTGCAAGCCATATGTGGCCAGAACAGTCATACACCACCTCCTTCCAGTCACAGAAGAGGGGCTGATTTGGTGTGCTGGACCACAAACCACACCGTGCTCCTCATGGGCAATGATCAGGAGACAGAACTCCATCAAGAGCCACGTACTACAGCTCTCATTTAGGAGCATGAAGAAGAAAGCTTCTGCCTCTGCAGCGGACACAAGGACACTGATGGAGAGGTTTTTTGAACCCAAGACTACTCTGAACTTATCTCAACCATTTGGGCAATAGTCCCAGAAGGAGAGGACAAGGGAAGCACTCTAGAAATCACAGGTAACTCCATATCTGCAGGGGCAGCAGTTTTCATGATGCTTCTGAGGAGCTTCCTGTGATGCCTCTGGGAGAGGAATGGCCCTGACATGAAACCAGAAATCTCAGCAACTCCCCATCCCAGAATGAAGCCAGACTGCAACACACGTGCACAGCTGAGGACACCGGCTGCTTCCCCATGTCTGTCTGCACATCACACCTCAGAAGTGATTGATTCGTTACCAAGACCAAACAAACTCCATTGCCTTTGATTCCCAGGGAAATAATTAATTAGACAGGAGCATATCTCTTCCCAGCTGCTGCTGACTTGAAAATAGGCCAGGTTGCATGTGGATTCCTCTCTGCCTGGTAAATCTCAGTTTCTCACCAATACTTGTACTTGGGGGCTAAAGAGAGGTAAACAGGCAACAAGCACCAAGCAAGGCCCTCCAGGGCAAAGCAAACTGCCTCCTGGCTGCTATTACACCCCAGGTACATCTGTGCCATGCAGTGTAGAAACTGGAATCAGCAGAGCACAGCAGGAAGGATAATTAACCTCAGTCATGAGGCTGCACCAGCAGGACTGTGTCTTACATGAGACCCAAGACTGTGTGTGTCAACCCACTGTGCTGCATCCCTGCCTCTTCCCTGCTCCCTTGTACCACTGACATGAGGGCAAAGCAGCCCTTCTATGGTAAATACACCTTGGGGCCAGCCATGAGATGGCTCTCACACTTGTTTGGCAGAAAATGATGTCTAATGATGACACAGACCATGAGGCAGGACCCGGGGCAGAGCCACCCCTCCTGGCCCAGCTCCCAGAACGCTCCCTGCCAGGTTTCAAAGGGTGCTAAACTATTTAAAGGAGGAAATAAACAATAAAAGCAATGCTACCGAGCTTCCGGGCAGCTTGAAGACCCATTTCTGGAGTCAAATTGCAAGCAGCTTTTGGAATGGAAGCAAATAGCCTTCCCGTGCCTCATTCCCCCCTTATGCTCCCTCCTTGCACCTTTTGCCAAGTCCCTGTGATGAAGGAGATCAGCAAAGCTCTCAAAGGGCTTCTGTTATTGTCCTTAATGCTATGGAAAACAAGAAGAAAACATGTCTTTTTCACCTTCTTTTCATCCCAATTGACTTCACTTTTCTGGTCTTCACTGCCTTGTTTGCTCCCTCTGTTTCTATCTAGCCTGCCTTCCTCTTCTCCTCCATTCATCCCCATAGCATTGAGGGTCACTCAAGGACAAGGACCTCCTGTGCCCCTTCTGCTTAAGCTCATCCCCAGCACAGGGAGGCAGCAGCAGCCCTGGCACCACTGCCAGGAGCCAGCCATGGTGGGACCCCGTGCCATGAGCTGTGGCTGTGTACATGGGGAGGGACAACGTTCTCTACCCAAGGAGAAAGCCAACAGGCTGAGACTGGCTTTCCTTTTGTGGGGGATAGGTGGGACCTGCTCAAGATGAGCTGTTTCAGCAGCTGGGGCACTGAGGGAATACCAGGCACCTTTTCCTGTTGTCCCAAAATCCAGATCAGGAGCTATCTACTCTGCAGCCAAGCCCTGACTGCTGCCATTGCAGGATGAGATCAGTAACCCCCAGTGCCGCCAACCACCACACCACCTGAGCAGAAAAGCAGCAGCATGACTTCAACACAATAAACCTTGAGGATTAAAGGGAACTGAGTTTGCTGGAGGGGTTATCCCATACTTCAGCAGCAGCCAGAAAGCCAACTACCTGCCTGAGAACAGAAGTAGTTGTCCTGACTGAGCCCTCCTTTGGTTGTGGGTAGCAAAGGATTTAAATATCCACAAGCAACCTAATCCTCTGCTTTTGGATGTGGAGGAAGCACAATCTGGTTCCTCCCTCAGTAGCACAGATAAAGCAATGCTCCACCCTGAAATATGCCTGCTGCTTGATTTTGGGTTTAAAATCCAATGCAACATGCTAAAGCCCTGCTCTTGCTAGTGACAAAGAAAGAGGCTATTGAGAACAACAGAAGCAATGAAATGCTTGAAGGACGTTTTATTCCCCACCAAGTGGAATGGCTGAAGGAATTTGCACAGCTTCCCACAGTCTAGTTACTGAATTACTAAACCAGTTTCTCCCAACCACTTACAAAGCAAAATCATAATCAACTGTAGGATCTGGGATTATGAGTCCCAAGAATGAGCTTTTACAAAGTAGGAGCTAAAAGGTTTGCAGATCTGTTTCACATCTGTGGCCCAGATACAGTCAGCTCCTCCTGATTCCCTTCTTTCCAATTATGGCCCCAGCATTTGATTCATGCTGAAGAGAGGTCCAAAGGGTGAAGAAGCTCTGAGTGTGCTTTAAGACTTCCAGAGAGGCTGAATCTAATGTGTTTTATCAAGAACTTCCTTCTTTCTTTACATCCACTTTTATCCATGCTCCCTTTTCAAGTAGTCAGGAAAAAGAAAGAAGAAATAAATAAAAGAGGCAGCCAAGACCAGAGATGTCGAAGCATTTGGAAGCCTGATTTTTGTCTTTGGAAGAGTTTCCATTTACAGAGCAGCTTCATGCCTTGAGCAATTTGTGGTGCCTCTGCTTTGAAGATCTTTGTACCTTCATGTCTCAGAAGGATGCTGGAAGGAAACCACACACCCTGTTCTTTAAGGTCTCTTCCACTGCCTTCACGTTGCCTCCTTCCTTTCTCTCTCAAGGTTTTGCCATTTCCTCTGTAGCTTGATATATAATCAAGGGAGATGCACTGAGCTACCCTAAATGCACATCCATGGGGTGAAAGTTATCTCCCTTCTTCCTTTTCTAAGCTGTATTTAGTGCTGCTCATATAAAGCCCAAAGACAGTTTGTTTCCTTTGTCTTGGCCACAGCTCCACCAGCAAACAACTGCTCTCCTCCTCCCATGGGCAGAGCCCACAGGCCAACAAGCAGCAGTACCACTGTGTGAGGGCTCTTGGTGTGCCCATGTTATTTCCATGAGCTGAACTGGAACAAGAGAGAGTCCCAGGTACAGAGTGCCTTTCTTCACGCAATGCAGCTCGCTATATTTTGGAGATGGGGTCAATCAGGGCTTTGGAATAGGCTGGGTGTCTTGCAGTGGGCTCCAACCTGATCACAGACCCCTATATAAGTGGTAGCCAGGGGGGAAAAAACCAACCCACAATCTTTTCCAAGTTTATTATGGAGGAGTTCAGGGAGATGGGGAGAAAGAGGAAAACAGCTTTGTTCTCATTTGAGGTACACTCCATTTTACCAGCACCATGTCAGCACAAACCAGCACACATGTTCTTCAGGGCTTATTACTGAAGAGCTTGTTACTGCATTCCAAAGCAACCTGGGTGACCTTGCTCGTAGATAGTGGTTTATGCATATGCAATCACCCCACTACACCGTCCCTCCCTGCATCTGCAGGCATGCCATGCCCAATGCTCTCTGTTCCCTCAGCCCTGGCAGTGCATGGATGCACACATGGAGAGGGAAGGAATGGTTACCTCTGTCCCAGTAAACGTTCTGCCAGTACCGGAAAGGTCTGTAACCTAAACCCATCACCTTCCCATCCAACATCAACTCAGGAGTGGTGTTGAAAGACAAATCAAAGCATTCTGCTTGGCCAGTTCCCAGCACACCTTCCCTTCCTGCATGCTGTTGTGAGACACCATGTCCGGCTGAGAGATCCCCTTTCCCCACCTGCCCCGAGCTCCAGGACCCCATGTTCAATCCTGCCCTGTTCCTTCCAGGAGCTCAGACCTGGGGCTGAGACAGCAGAGCCAGTACATAGCACTGGGAGAAGCTGTTCTGGGGTTTCAGCCCCTGCCCACCTCCACAGACAGGTCTTTCATTGCATTATTGACTTAGCTAACAACATTGCATGGTGAGGTGTTCCTAGAGCTTCATGTAGCTTCCGGAACCAATTGCCCAAGGTGACAAATCCCTTTCTTAACCCATTTGTCACACCCCAACTGCATGCAGCTGCTATGTCCCGTATCTCCCCTCTGAATTGCCCAAAGCTGGTGTCTTCTGATTATCCATAACTGTAAGGCCTGTCCCTTCTGGAGACAATTGATCCCCCTGTGGATTAAGCCACACTTCAGCCATCAAGCCCTCTCCCCCTGTGGCTGTTGTTGTGCTGTCTCAGGGTAGCCACAACCTTATGCCACTATGGTCAGGAAGGGCAGTGTAGGAGAACCATCTCCTCCAATGACGCTAGCCTGCTATGTCCCTCAGGCAGAAGGTGCTTACCTCTTGTTCAGCTTACTGGGTCCTTCCAAGCGTTGTTTACCAGGGAAAGCCTCCATCCCCTTTCTGTCAAGAGGTTTGGGTCAGTAAAACTTAACTCACTGCTGCAACCTGAGGCTGCATCACACCTCAAAGACCCTTGGAAAGTCAGTGAAAGACATGGCCAAACCACAACAGCACCCTCAGCTCCAATTCCTGCTGAGCTACAAACCACAGCCCCTTATGATTCAGATGGCTGAGCTCTGGGTGAAGGCCAAGGGAATAGGTCCCTCTGGCAAAGCCTGTTCCTTCCATCAGCTTCCACAAACCACAGCACAAGTGTCACAAACAGCAGCAACTGGGTGTTGATTCAGTGTCTGCACTAAGCCACACATGAAACAGAATGTGCTGAACTCATATGTAAAGACACAGATCTCAAGGCTAAAAGCCTAGGACCAGGCTGACAAGCCTTGTTTGTGCCAGATGCCTGCTTCTCACACCTTCCTTTGACATACCTGTGGCTGCATCCCATTTCCCTTCCCATCTCCAGGAGCTGCTCTGCAAACAGCCCAGGCCTGGGCACTGCCAAAACACCAGCAGGATAAGGGGGACACATCAAAAGCAGAGAGATCACAGGAGGGTAGGAGGCAGGTCCGAGCACAGCCCCCATCCCACCCTTCCTGCTTCCTGCCTTAGTTCAGTGCTCCGCAGTCCTAAATGCATCCATAGCCCCCAAAGCAGAGAACTACCCATTTAGCTGGTGCTCTCCATCAGCATTTCTGTGTGCTGCTTATCTCCACAACAGCATCCTGTGGATTTTTCCAGCAGTCAAATCCACTGAGGGGATCCACAGGGCAGGACCACAAGGTCAGCAACTCCCCATTGCAGAGTGGGTAACAAAGGCTATGAAGGTTAAGGTGGCTGCTCCCCCCTTTCCTTGTGAATGATCTCTCCAAGCTCTCAGGATGCCGGTGGTAGAAACTGGAGGTGGGGAACCTGCACCCAGAGGTGCTGTTGAGGCAAGATACCAACCGCACAGGCTCTGCATCCACACAAACAAGGAGTGCTGGCTTTTCCTCCTCTTGCTACTCCTCCAACAAGGAACTCACAGCAATGAATCCTGCACTTCATGATTTGTGTGCAAACCATGAGACAGGAGGCAGAAAAACCTGTTCCCCCCGCTCCCCCCCCCCCGCAGCTGCATTTGCTCCCCATCATCTGAGATCTCAGGTGTTCAAAGCACTCACCCACCAGTCTTTCTTCTGGAGTGATAAATGAGTTTGCATTCTACTGCGGCAGAAAGGGCTAGAACAAGGGTGACAAAGGCAACCTCAGAAAGGTTTAACCACATGTTTGCAGGGCCCCCTCCCAGCCAGAGCTAAGGAACGCCCGAAGGCCAGCGATGCTGTCTGGAAGGAGAAGAGGAAAGAGTGGGGCAATCCAATCTGGTTTCAGTTTATTTCCAGAATTTTACTGTACAAAATATGCAAAGTGTAAAACGTTTTTTGTTTTTTTAATGTTTCAGTTTAAAAAAAAAATAAAACAAAAAACCAACACAACCCCCATCCAGCTATAACTTAAGAGAACGCAGCTTGGAACAGAACAACTCACTAAGCTAAGACCCACAGTGCATTAATGTCACAGACACCAGGAATTTGCTTACTTAAGTTCACGATTAGAAAAAAGAACATAAAAGACCATGTACCATTGCAGTTAAAGTCACATGTGCAAAGAGGAAGAAAGAAAGAAAGAAATGCTGGTTAGTGTCTATTGATTAGAAAACCTTGGCAAACCCCATCTTACTATACAGTGTGTGTAGAAAAAGAGTATTACACAGTGATCAAAAAAGAGGGCAAGGGAAGGACTGCCTTCCCCAAGACACAGTAATGCTGAATCCAAGAAACAGGCACAGAAGAGTGTAAGATTCCTTCACAGTTACTGTCTGTGCAGGCAGACACAGCACCCCAACCCCCCTCCAGTGCAGGAGATACCCACAAGCATCACCAGTGCTGGTGAGAGGTGCAGCCAGAGGGAAGGATGCTCTCTCTGGGCAGGCAGAGCACACACAGGGCAGGGCTGGCTGCCCACAGGGCTTCAGTACATTATGGGGATTAGAAACAGAGGCTCTTGGAGGGATGCAGAGGGAGGGTAACACCAGTTGTACCACTGGTGTAATGGGGGAACCTGGCTCAGGAGTATCCCAACGTGGTCATAGAGCAGTGGTTGGAAACGGCAACTTTTGGTCGTCATCTATTGAAGGCAGTAGCCTGAATGCAGGAGGATGTGTATGGGATGTGTATTCCCATAGGAGACTTTGTGGCCCAAAGCCATGACTTATAGAAGACAGAAATTTGGGGGGTTTTGGTGGGTTTACTTTTGTTTTTAACAAAACCCAAACAGTTCAATCCCAAGAGCTTCCTTCTTCACACGGTTTGAACACTGAGCCTGGCTTGAGGCGTTAGACATGTATAATGCACACACCTATGCGGGAAAGCACACACACACACACACACACACACAAGCTGAATGAGGAAACAGACATCTGCACACATAGCTCTCACAGGGAAGGGCAGAACTGAGCACAGCTGAAGAGCAGTGCCTGGGACCAGGCTCAATGCTTTGCCAAAGACTTTTGTTTTCCCTTTGGAAAAGGGCAGATTTACAGGTTTTGGTAAGCAAGATGATGGAATTGGCTTGAACAGGATTCCACATTCAGCACAGAATGGAGTTTTCCAGTTCTTCAACAGCAAGCACTGGAAACCAGCACATCTCAAACGAGACTTCAAAAGCTACTTATGCAGGGCAGGGCCAGCTTCAGAATCAGCTCTCCCACAGCTTCTGGCATACTTGGCAACAGCAGATTCCTGAGGCTTTGTATGGAGATCCCCATCCCAAAGGAAAAGGTTAAGAGGCTCTATGAAGGGTGGGATTTGTTCAGATCTTCTCCAACCTTGTGTCTTTTTGTGAGCTGCTCCCAAACTGCAGCCCCAGCACCTCCCATCCCAGTGGATGCTCGTCCTGCCTCACTAGGGAGTATCAAGAAGAAAATCCCACATGGAGGAGAGGATGGGAGCAGGAATGACTGAAGCTGCTGTCAGGAAAAGTTTTAGAGGCAGAAGCAGGAGGAATAGCTGGCAGAGACTAAAATCAGATCTGCCTTCCTCTCCTATAGCCCCCCTGCAAGCGTATCATCCACAACTCCTAGAAGCTGGGAGAAATCTGTATCTTTCCCTCTTTAGTCATGAAACAGAAAGCCAGGCTTCATGGAAACCCACAGCCACCTCCATCTGTTCCAGAACAGTTCAAATAGCTGCAGCTGGGTTTGGAAGATCTCAGCATGGCTTTGGATTTACGGTGTTACAAATCTGAGACCAAAAAACCCCCAAAGCCTTTAAAGTATCCAAGCAGCATACTTGAGAGTCACAAGGGAAACACCAACATGGAACAGAAGAGTGGGGCAACACTATCACATGGTGCAGTCTTTAGTGAAGGATGTCCAGTGCAAGGATCTCCTCTGAGGGGACATGGTTCAATTCAAACAGGGTTGTCTCATAAACCATTTGAACTCCAAAGAAACACAACAATTCCCAGCCAGGTACAAGAAACCAGAATGGGAGAGAGGGGGAAGAATGCGTGCATGAAGACAGTGCCGGATAGCAAAGGCATTTGGAGGAAAACAGCCTGCTCTTGGCTGGCAAAACCCTTCAAGCCTTATTTTTATGCTGAGCTCTTGGCAAGCTCTACAGAAGGAGGGAGCGCAGGATTTGGATGGGAGCCGTGTTCCCTGTGACTCGATTCTTACTCATTAGCTGGCTATAAACAGAGTTAAACAAACCAGGCTGCTCTTGCTGCTCAGGGTTCTTATGAGGAGTCTGAATTCCTATAGACGCCACAAATCCATCTGTGGATCTCAAAGCACTTGACAAGCTGAGTTTAGCCTCATGCCACCCCAGTGAAGTAGGTATGAAAAGGTCCTCTGATTCTGCAGGCAAGGGGAACAAGAGACCCTGAGAAATAGAATGTCTTTAAAAACAAGAACAGGGAATACTCATGAGTCCCGATTCCTCTTCAAGTCTGCCCTCAACCCTAAGCAGGTTGCATTCGAAAGAGGCCAAGTCCTCTCCTTCAGATTTAACCAGTCAACGCATTCATGCTGCTGATACAGGGCAGTGTTTAATTTAGGAGCTGGCCCCACTGACAATGTCCTTTCCACGGGCAAGCAGAAAAGGCAGCACTGATGAGGAAGTAGACCTAGAGTGAGCAAGCACCACTTCCATTTGCTTCCCCATGTGTTTAAGGATTTAATGGGATTAAGACATGAGTTTCCTGAGCAGATCCTGTCAGACAGCCCCATCGGTGGGGCAGGGAAAGGAAAGGGGAAGGAAAACCTGGCAAAGAGAAAAACTTCAGCAGAGGTGCCTGTGAGAAGGTGCTCTCATGCACACAGCGCCCAGCAAGAGGGTTCTTGTTCTGGCTTCACAGAAAGGAGCCAATTCAGCTACATGCAGCAGCCTCCACACAGACAGAAGTGCTCCCCAGTCTCCCAGTCTCTCCCACCACCTTGCTAGTGATGCATGTCGTGAAAGCCACATACACACATCTTCAGGAGAGCAAAGTGTGAGGAGATATCATATAATTCCCCCTACCTTTTTTGTTTAAAGGAATAAACCAATCTGTATTTTCTAATTTAAACACTGCAAAGGCCACAGTCTAGAAAGGAGTCCCTATACAAAACACCAAAAAGCCTGACCTAGAAAGAAACCCAAACACTAAGTTTAGAGAAAGAAAACTCTACCTACTTCCCATCCTTTAAGGGATGCAGGCCTGCTCCCATCATGTACTGCACCATCTAGTTTCTTCACAAGCACATCTGCCACATTACATGGAGAAGACAGGGTCCAGGTGACTTCCACACACTTGTAAGTAAGGTGCAGGACACTGCAGGCATCATTTGGATGAGGAATCACCACTATGGACCCTTGTTGTGCTCCCTCAATCCCAAGAGGACTATCTGCAGCTCCATTGCTGCTGACACCCTGCCCTGTCCCCAGCTTAAGGTGGCTGCTCCCTCCCACCAGCATGTGGTGGGTACCAGCCAGCCCACACCAGCCAAGCCATGGAGGACCAGCAGAGCCTCACTCTTAGCTGGGCCACCTCATGCTGGTGGGAGCATGGAGGCAGCCCCATGAACTGCTGGAGGAGCCCAGGGAAGGCCAAAGGGGACAGGAGAGCTGCCACAGCCCATCTCAGAAGACTAACTCACCCTGGCAACAAAAGGCACTGGCTTAGGTAGAGCTGGGCCCTCCGTGTTAAGACATCCATATGGAGGGCAGGTCAAATCCTGTCCTGATAACAGACATTTGCATGGCAAAAGACTGGGCAGAATGAATCATTTTGCATTCACACAGAAATCCACTGCTACAGAGCTGGGACCTGACAGAAGGTAGCTCCCTGCCAGCCTCAGATCTGGCTCTGGAGTCACACCATGCCCTGTGCCAGCAATCAGACACTGCTTTAGGCTTCATCATAAAAAGCAAACCTCCCAAAACCCCAGAAGACTCAGGTGACACCAAAGCTGCTCTGATGGACAGAAGCAAAACAAAACTGCACATCTCAGCAGCAGATCCCAGCACTGAGCAGAAGCTCCCCCAGTACAGAAAGGCCAAGAAAGGCAGGAGGCAGGCAGGTTTTCAACATTCAGATAGAGTTTGGTATTTCTTAGCTAGAGCTGAAGGCGTATGGTGGAGAGGGACATACAGCAGCTCTCCAAAGCAAGTGCATGTGGCAGAGGTCAGCCCTTTCCCTGGCTCCTTTCCTCCTCCTTTCCTCCAGACACACTTGAAGCTGGCTAGAGAGGGAGGGGCACATTCCTGCCTGCACCCCCTTCCCATCAAAGAGGCTGTCAGGCATAGGGAGGGTCTGTGATTTATCTGAGGAGGGGCCAGCTATTCACCTCCCCTGTCCCAGTACAAATAGGCAGCCCTTGCAGGTGCAAAACGACGTGCAGCCCGAGGGGACTGTGGGAAACACATTGGGAAAGCCAGGCAGAGAAGACAGAAATGGGGAGCCTTGGGAGTGCCCAACAGAGATGCAGGCAAACAGAAGAGAGGAAGCAGGTGAGAGATAACAGGGAGCTGTGTCACACAGAACAGTTTCACTAACAAGCACTGGGATAAAATCATAAAGCAAAATCAATCTGAAGAGCTGCAAATGGGCTGTTCCAGTTCAAGACAAGCAACTTCATAAACACATAAGGCAAAACCATCCCACTGTGCTCAGATAGGTCCAGCTCTGACAGAAGAGGGCATATGGAGAGAGGGAAAAAGAAGTCTTCAGCCTTCAGATGAGGTGGCTCCCAGAAGCAGCCCCCTCACACCCTCCCTTTGATACCATCTCCTTCCCAAGCAAACAGGGACTGCCACATCCCTGTGCAAGCAGGTTTCTACAGCAGAGGTGAGCAAAACTCTTCAGAAACAGCTACGAGTAGGAAAAGCAGAGAGGCAAAAGCACAGGCATGTGTATGGCGTAGAGGCAGCGCTCCAACAAAAATAACCCATGTTGCAATTGTGAGGCAGAGAGCGAGCGTGAGACTTACAGTGTGCCTGGAAAGGGGGGGAAAAAGGGGGAAACTCTGTTCTGTCTCCAAGGCTGAGCTAACCGAGCCAAGTCACCCTGTCGCCTCTTAAGATATTTCTTTCTAGATAAGATATACCAACTCCCCCCTCCCCCCCTTCCAAATAAAGTGCAGATGGTCAAATATTACTGGTCCATCATCTGCCAGTTTCAGTCAGCAATGGGGAACTTAAACCCAGAAAGCACGATATTGAAAAGACAAAATCCAATCCCCAAGGAACCCACCCTCAGAATCCCTTACACTGAAGTCTCAGACTGTAAGCGGAGGACGAATTTATGAGATTTGGGGTCTATGAACTCCTCGGAGAGTTTGATGAAGGGGATTTTTTTCACATTAACAACAAGGCTGAAGTCCAAGCACTTGAGCACAAAGACGCTGCCGTCTTGTAACCCGCTCGTGACCGCTTCCTCGCTGACAAGAGTCCAGTGCTTGGAGAACCAGCGATCCCTGTCATACTGGAGGGTTGGGCCCGGGCTGAGGTAACGCTCCAGGAATGCCTGCCGGGAGAGGGACACGTGTTAGCACCAGTCCTACCACTTGTTCTGCATCAATGCTCTTTTCCCAGCCCCAGGTTCAGCTATCCACGAGCATGGGCTTGCCATACTGTGAATTTCAGCTTCCACACTTCAGGAGACATCCTCTTCCCAGTCCCTCCCAGCTTTTCAGACCCCAGGAGCAGACACAAGCACCAGCAGATTCTCTTTTCAGGCCATCCCACCAAAATTAGACCCCTGATTTCTACTGTCAGTAGTGCCATCAGGCAGCAGTTCAGTATAGCAGAGCTCATTTCTCCCCTACCAGCCCCAAATTCATCCCAAAATTGCAGTCCCAGAAGGTAGACAAAATAGCTGGCCCTCCCTTCTTCAAGTCAAGCTAAGGTGGAAGGCAGAGGCTTACATGGCTGCAGCCTGACTGAGGCTGCAAAACTGAAAGCAGAACAGGGCATGCTGTTTGATGTTGGTTGCTTTAACATCTCCTTTGCAATCTTAGCAGCAGAACTGCCCCCCGTACACCTGGGCAAGGTACCAGGTGGATCCTAGTGAGAGGGTGCTAAGGCTCATCTCCTGATAGCATTTCTGCTGCCAGGGTAGTTAAGTCCTGGGTAAATGCCTGAGAGTAAATTCTTGCATTTCTAACCCTTTGATAGGATTGTGGGATGTTCTTAGAGGGAAAAGTGGAGAGTAGGAGGTGGATAACGTGACCCTTTAAGACCTGATGCGGCCTATGCACTGATCAGATACAGACAGCAACTATGAAACCCTCCACTGACCTTCTTCAGCCATTTCCTGTCCTGTGTGCACACACAAATGTGCTATCCCTTTCTCTCTCCTTCCTGCACTATTAAAGAAAGCGTTACCTTTGGTGTCATGTTATTGGTGATGCAGAAGGACAAGTGTTGCAAGATGCTCTCCATGCTGTGGTACTGTTGCTGGCGGGTGGTGCGAAGGTACTTCTGCAGAGCTCTTGCCATGGAGGGGAAGATTGCCTGGGCTGCTTCTCGGGGGTCCATCATCTCTCCTGGAGCTTTCTGCTGTTCCTCTGCCTGGAGGCGTTTGATGTGAGTGAAAGCCTCCTCTACTGCAACCACAAGCCTGCAGAAGTTAAAATCAGGATAGCTGGAGTCATAATGAGAGAGGTTAGGATGGGGCTATGGTTAAGGCAGAGCCTTGAAGTCAGGATATGCAAGCTCCTATTCCCATCTTTTCTACTGAGTCACTGCCTCCCATCTGAGCGGTAGACAGCAGCTTTCCTTCCTTGACCAGTAATTGAGGGCCATAAACCAGGATTAAGGCTTTAAAGCCTGAGTGTTGTACTTGGTTCTGCCAGCACAGCATAAATATCAGTTACATGATTCAAACAAGACACAGCTACCCTTGCATTTAATGCATGTCTTTGAAAACAACAGTTCCAGCATGCAGGACTGCAGGGTGAAGCATAAGGATGGGCAAACAGTCAGGAAGAGGCTGGCTATAAACCAGCATGACCCAGGACATAGGCTGCTCAGACAAGCTGTGCTCCCAAGCTGCAGTGTGCTCTGGCATACACCAGCAAGGTACAGAGACTGTACTGCTGACTGATGGCTCTGCACCCTCCACTCAACAGTGACAGGGTTCCCCCCTCAACACCTAACATTGCAGGTAGAGGCACCCTCTGCAAACCACTCCTGTGTTGGCACAGGTGAGCAAACACCAAGACCACTGCACAAAAAGGCAAATAGATGCCATATAACACTTGCAAGTTAGCCCAGAACTAAGGAACAAGTGAGAGGCTATGCTACAGTTAGTAAGGATAAAGCAATGATAGCAGAAGAATCACTCTTTTGCCCCTCCTGACAGCACTTGTTTCACACTAGATTTCCATTCAAGTCACCAGCTACTCTCTCCACACTGCCCTCAATACCCAAAGCATCTTAAAGCCAAGGAAAGCTACCTCACAACCAGCACAGGTACAGAGTACCACATTCAGAGTGTATATGAGGAACAGCAAAAGAAACCATGACCCCTTGCCATTTTGTGGGGAAGAGGGGACTGGGAATCAGTTTCTAATCTCTTCATATATATTTGTTGCAGCTCTGACCTTCACCTTTGAAACATCTGGCCTGATCTTCTAGTGACTGATGGGTTTTGTCTGACTAAGCATCAGTTCTAACCAAACTCAGCAAGCAAGAGAGATGTGGCCCACTTGGGATATTACACAGCACAGAAAGGAAAGTTTTAGCTCCTATTGCTCTAAGGCTGCAAGAGAGCCTAAAAGACAGTGGTTATAGAGCACAGGTCAGCCCAAAGCAGGCTAGAGGACACACATTATGCCAGCACCTTCCCAGTGAACTATAAATTGCCAAAAGAAAACACTAACCAAGCCAGCTCCTTCCAGTTACAGCACATTCTTTCCAAACACAGCTCAGTTCAGGGGTGCCTATTCATGAGCAACTTGCCTCAAACTTGTATGTTAACTACAAACTAATCGGGCTCCAGAGCAAATAGAGGCACTATCTCAGGTCGCCTCAACAGCGCGTCAACTCTGCAGCCTAAGCATGACTGGCAGAAAACAAACCTAAGGCCCAAAATAACATCTAACTACTTCTGGTCCTATCTTTCCTCCGCAACTCATTGAAGGGAGCAGTCACACTGCCTCTTTTAGTAGCATGCCAACACAAATATTCTCCTCACCTACAAACAGGCAACACCAAGCGCTCTATGGAGCCTGTCCCTGGATTACTTGAGCTGAGACAACAAGCCTGGGCTTGGGGGAAAACAATGGGATTTCCTACAGCAAGTAACCACAGATTTCTCAACCACTGGACTGTTCCCTAATCCGTGACACAGCATTAGCTTATCTGCACAATATACATGAGCTCTGTTTTAGGCATGTTCCTCAGACAATCCCAGTTACAAGCCATCACCATCCCTTATGCATCTGGATGTCATACGCTTCTTTGCTGTGGCAGATTTACAGCCAACCCCCGGCACCTTTAAATCAGAGGCTCCTGTGAGGCTTGGCAATCCCCCCATGGCTGAGCCTCACAGGAGGGGATGGCTTTACCTTGCACGGCGCTTTCGCACTCGCCGCTCATGGTCAGCCTCTTCATAGTAGAGCTCGTTGTGACTGGAGTCCCTGCGACGAGCCGCAGCCGCGATCATGGCGCGGGACTGCCCTGATGCATTGTTCCCTGGGCCTTGGAGAGGCAAGGACAGACCAAAAGGTGGTGTTACTGCCACAGGACTGGGGCTGGGACAGACCAGTGCCCCACAGCATCTGTCAAATGCTCTGTGGCTCCAGGCTTCCCAGCTGAAGCTATAAACCCTTCCCCAGTCCTCAGGAGCTCTTGCAGAAACCCTGCTAGGCAGCATGGGCTTAGAGAGGGAGCTTTGACACGTGGATAAGGGAAGTTAGTTGGGATGACACATACACAAAGGCAGAGGTGAGGTGCACATGCCAAGGATGCAACTTACCACCCATTATATATGTTTTCAGTTTGAAGGCAAGAGCAGCTGGAACATACCACATTTCAGCAACAAGACAGTGCGAGCACACAAGAATTGGAGAGTTGGAAAGAGGAGAAAGACAAACACAACAGCATCGTGAGACACGGAGATGAATGAACAAAAGCCAAACTCCAGGCAGTTACACGCAGGGAGGAAAACCAGGATGCAGGGTCACTTTTAGATAAAGCATAGGCTTTCCCAGAAGGGCAGACGCTGTCAGAGCGGCAGCATTCCTGCAGTAGGGTAGGCTGGGGGTCTATGTGTGTAGCAGCTTCTCACAGCACCCTGAGCACACCTGCCTTACAGCTTCTGTTGGTATTAACAGATCCTTTACAGGCACAGCAACAGGGAAGCTGCAATTTGCTCTGTAACACCCACTTAAGTGACAGAGCTGTCTACTACATTACCTTAACCAGTGACCTTAAAATACGGTAGTAGGTTCTTCAGCTCCCCCCCACGAAGCTCACAGCTCTGGCTATTCAGGCAAGACAGAGGCAAAGAAAATGTTGCCCCATAAGCCTACCTATCTTTCTATCTAGATAGAGATGGCTCTGCCCAGAGGGGGAAATGGAGAAGCCTGCATTCAAACCACCAAGAGCTGCTTTTCTGACTAAGTGCTCTGAAAGCCCCCACTCTCAACAGGCAGTGGTTAAGACCAAGCAATTACACGGACATGCTTAAAATTGTTCAGCTCGTGCAAGGGCAACTCTTTGGTTTCTTTCCTAAAAAGCACAAAGCACATTCCAGGACAGAAGCCTGATGTTCACTCAGCAGCAGGAAGGACAAGCATTCACACAGACAGCTTCTGAAGAGGCTAAACACTTCAGACTGACAGCCCTGAAATGGAGGATATGACTCAAGGGAGATACTAGCCCCCAAACTGGGATTCGAAATGTGATTTGCTTTGTTGACTGTGCCCAATGATGAAAATCCTGGTTTTGAAGGTGAGCCTCCCAACTCTGTATAAGAGAGATTACAGCAAGATTTTTTCCTTCCTGGCTGCTCCGGTATCAAAGACAAAAGCTGCCAACAAATTAGGCTGCCTTAATAGCATTACTGTCTTTTCACGTGCAGGGTATAAGAGACTGTCAGCATGCCAGGGTAAGCTGCAGCCAGAACTACAGTCTGCTTCATCAAATGGATGGGAATCTTAAGGACGTGCCTCTAAGCCTGGGATTTCCACATCCACAAAGGCAGTGGCATTGCACAAGGAATGCTACTGCCCCACAAGGGAAAGTCACCGGTTTTCAGGCCCTGGCAGGGTCATGAACCTGCCACTTCTTTCTGGTTCCTTCTCTTCCAACAAAGCCTGTGAGCTATCGGCTCCTAAGCTACTATGCTATCAGACTGACAGTTTTACTTCTGAGCTTGGGTGTCCCCAACATCCCAGCAGGTGCTGCAGAACAGAGACCCTCAAAGAGATGTGCTGCATCCGAGAAGACAAGTCAGCTACCAGCCAGAATGACACATCCTGCAGCCAGCCTGGTGGGCCATTCGGTTTGAATGGTAGTCAGGCACCTCTGGGATCCAGAAGCCCTCACCTTGCACAAGGCAGCCTCACTGAGAGTCAGCTGGAATGAAAGAGTGCAGAGCAAGTCTGCTTGCTTCCCCTCTCCAACTCAACTTGCTCTCTCTCATCTTTGAGCTTCCTCATTCCAGGCAGCAGGGGACACACTATGGGAAAGACTGCCCTCTCCCTCCGTCCTGCTTCCCCTTTCCTCTGTCAGGATGGGGACATCTTACTGTAAGGATCTAAATAAACCTCCAATTAATTTGCTGGATCAGGAGTGCTGCATCAGGTTTGGGGAAGCATTTAGAATAAGGGCTTGGGAACTTCTGAAGTCACCAAAATGAAATAAATACATTTAAAACCTAACTTACACAAAAAAAAACCCAACCCACACCCATAAAGCACTGAAATTTAGTTGAAGGCAAAACAATCATGTCCCATGTTTTTCCATGGGACACCCTTCATGTTTCAGTCTCCACACCCTGCATGCAGAGCCACCTTTCCAGCTAACCCCCTTCCCAGCTCTAAAAGCCTTTCAATACTAACAAATTCATGGGCAGGATGAGCCTTACCACATTTTGCCACAAGACTTCAGTCACCCTTCACCATAAAAGCTTCCCTTTACAACTTCAGCTTTTCTAGCAAAGGAATGTGTACTTTTATAAAGGCTGTGATGGCTGAGCATACCCTGCTTATCAAGCCTAGCTTTCACTGACAGGGTTTAAAAGTGCCAAATGATTTAAATCCAGTTTTTACTGCTTTGAGTGTCCACAGGGATCCACCCATCCACAGGCCTCTTTAAAGCCCAGAAGCCTGAAACAGGTTTGTTGAATGGCAAAGCTCAAAGGGGATAGTTATCTGTGTCTGAATTTCCATGAACTGCTTAGTGTCAGGATGACTTAGGAGCACAGCCATGCATAAGCCAGGCATAGCTAATTTAGTGCTAAGGCTGCAGGCTGACAAGCCAGTGGCAACTGCTGCTTACACAGTTGCTTTTCTTCCCACATTGGTATCAACCTTCTTCGCTTTCCTGAAGGCTGCCTGTGGAAGCATCACAATAAACCACTGGGGAACTCATTTAGGTTAAAAGTTGTGTTTATTGTACTATCACAACCAAGGAGATGACCCAAGAGCGACAAAAAGCAGAGGCTGCCTAAAACAAGCAGGGGTGCCAAAAAGTGCTTGTCAAGCCACATAATTATAAAGCCTGACCCAAAACTTGGCCACTTCTCCTGGCAAATACAAAAGCCTTATTGAAGGCTAAACGCATCTGTAAAGTCATGGGGAACTGGCAAACTCGGCACTGTTAGGAAGATTTCCAGCAAGAGACAAGGATTTGGCAAAGCAAAAAGGTGAGAATGTGTGCATAACAAAGCATAAAGCCAACCCAACCCCTCCCCATCCCACCCAGTCTCAGAGACTGCATTCTACCTCACCTACCATCAACATTGTAGACTTTCAGGCCAGCCATGTGCTTGGCTGCACGGGATTTGGAGGCTGTTAGTAAGGCCGGGTTGTAGACTGTGAAATCTCTGTAGTAGTTTTCCAGGACCACCAGTGCAGCTCGCTGGATGCTAGGGACAGAGAGAACAAACAAAATACAAGATAAAGCCCTCCAAAACGCAATAAATTCTTTTGTTTCCTTAAAATAAATGAAAGGGGTAGTAATAAAAAAAAGAAATAGCCACATTATTTGGGTCAGGATTGTCACACCCACAGAATCGTGCAATTTAACTTGAAATGCACAATAAGTGTGCCCTCACCTCATGAGGAGGATGACAGGAAACCCCATAGCAAGGGCAGCACAGATTGAAGCACTCGGCTGCATGCAGTATGGGATATACAGAACAAGAGCTCAGCCTGCTTTGGCTGTGAGGCTGAAGCTCAGAGCACCACCACATAGGTTTTGCTGTAGCTGGCCAGCCTAGATGGAGGGACCAGCTCAGGATGGATGCTTTTCCCTTTGAGTCATTTCCAGCCGCACCTTAGAGCCCCTCCATCAGAGCATTGACAAGAGTCCAGATTCCAGATCTCTTCAGCTTTCACAGCAAGATAAGATCACTGCCTGAGGAGTGCGGCTGCTGCAGAAGGGATTACCTCAGTTTTGCTTGTTAAATCCCAGGAAGGATGGAATGGGCAGCAGTGACACTCCCTCCATCCCTTTGAAGGGATGCCTCTACATAACATGACGACACTCGGGAGCAAAACAGCACACACGCCAGCAGCAGGAAAGGCTCAACCCAGAGGTATCTTCCTTTGCAATCATTTCAATAACAGAGGTGTCTCTAGGCACTGCTACCAACAAATAGGACAGTATTGCAAAACAAGGCACAGCTATGGTGTTTAGAAATGCCAACACACACAAACGGGATCCAGGACATGGCTCTCTCCACGTTGCTCTGGCTCCATGCCCCAGTGTGGTCTGGCTGGCAGCAGTGTCCTGAGCAAGTCACCAAGATCACCCATTCAGTCAGCTGGAGTTTGCCAAGAACCCACATTTCATTTTGAACCCACAAATATCATAAAGGGAACTGCCAACGTGTTTGTTGCCAGTTAATTGTAAAGTTCACACTTAGCAACAAAGCAACCGAGTATTCTCACACATGTTACAACATAGGAAGAAAACATTACAAGGATGGGAACGTGGGAAAAGAAGACATCAGCAAATTAAGCCCTAAATTCAATTCTCAGCACTATGACGGATTCAAGGCACACTCCCAGAGGAGCAATTTCAATTTTCCTGTGCCTGGTGCTAATATTAAACATCTGCATCACACCCCAGTGATTTAAACACCACACACACATATACACCCTCAGCCACTGATCAGTGAATTAAATGTAGATTCCAGCCCATTCCCCAGATCCTGAGAAAGAAGAACAAACCCAGACTTGTTCAGTTTACCTTCAGTAGTCAGTATTAAGGTACAGCACCATATATTTCATTAGCTGTATAACCTTAAGATGACTAATTTAGCTTTTGAAGCAAATTCTTTCTCCAGGACTGTCTGGATGCGGATTTCTTCTGCATTCAGCTAAAACATCTTGAAGAAGCTTTACCTTTACCTTAGTATTTCATCATATCAGGTTCATTAAAAGCAACTCCATTTAAGAACTTGGCTCTTGATATGAATAAAAAGGCACTATTTAACCAAGGAAATAACTTTTCTTTAATGAAGCAGTACAAACTGACCTACTGCCACACACACGTAGGTGCTAACAGAACAAATGGAAAGCAGTTTATTCCTCCCTGCCAAACTTGTGATTTCTACTGTGAATTCACTGCAGCTTAAAAACAAAATGTCATAAAAGTCATGTGGCAACAGCACATATTCCCCTTTCCGACTGCATTCAAACATGACCAAGTTTTTCCATGTCCACTTCCCAGGAAGGCAAAGCTCCACAGAACTGCATCCCAAAAGGCAATGTTTGAAAAACCAGGACCAACTAAAACCAACAAGATAAAAATTAAACAGTTACACTGTGCTAATACACTGCCCGCATTCCAGACAGCACTGGGACTTCCATCCCAGCAGTGGGAAATGGAGGTTTTCCATTGACCACCTAGCTCTATCAGGATAAAGCAAAACGCATCACAGGAGAGGATAACTTACTTTAATACACACACTTTTTCCCTGGACACCACAGTCTGTTATCATCAGGATGCCAGCTTTCCCCACCTACTACCACCCCTTCCATCTCCTAAATAACCTACTCCACTAATTCATTGTCACATCCACCCAAAATCTAAACACAAGAAAGCTTTTACATTGCAGTAACTGCCCTGAAAATTGAAAGCCTAGCTGTTTATTGACAATGCAAATCCAGTACAGGCTCAGGCCCACACATGAGGTACCCCAAATAACAGAGAGCATCTGCTTTCTAGGGAGGGAATTGTAAGTAGGCATTAGTTCCCTAAACTTGGAGCAGCCTATTTGTGTCTCCCTGAGCATGGAGTCACCCCAAGCACCACAGGTTAGGGAGACCGCTCTACTGTGACTCTGCAAATCCTCTTTTGAAGAAAAGGAGGAAAAATAAATGAAGATGCTGCAGACAAGAAAATTAGAAGGGTCACAATAATTTGCAAGAGAGAAGGCTGAATCAGAGCCTTCTGAGCTGTTGCTCAACCTTTTCAGCCACATCAAGGGGAAGCCTCACCCTGAAGAGCTCAGGACAGCCAGCCCTGCCCCATAAGGAGCTGCAAAGCAACAACATCCCCCCCAGCAGGCACAGCCATCCCAAGTACAGCAGAAAGGGACCTAAATTGTGTAACACAATGCACAAGGAGGACGGCAATCACAAGCCAACAGCCATCCAGAGCAGCCCTGCAGAGCAATGGTCTCACGGTCTGTGAGCAAAGCACAATGCTGTGGAAAGCTGCTGTCTCCTCACAGACGTTCAGGGGTTTGGGGACTTTCCACTGCAGGGCAGACCCTGGCTTGGCAAGCAAGGTGAAGTGACTGCAGCAGGCCTCCTCTTCACATACACCCCAGCTCCGATGGGAACGGGAACTGGCAGCCTTCCCAGAGCCCATGTTTGGAAGCTCTTCCCTTGCAGCAGCATCTCAGAAGTTCAGCACCATGTCGATCACTGCATTCATTCCCCCCACACTTCAGCAAACGGAGGCTTCCCTTGCCTTTATGACTTAAAAGGAATGGGGAGGAACAGGAAGAAAGTGAACATAGTTTCAGTACTCCATTGCCTGTTTGGAGAAGGTCAGAACAAGGACATTCCCCATGTCCTAGGAAGGAGATCGTATCAAGACACAAAAAAAGCATTCTCATGCAACAGTTCCGACTCAAAGCCTTCAACTGGAGGGGAAAGAATCCATCTCACACAGGCCAGCAGCCGACTGGAAACTCAGTTTTCCTTGTGGGCTGTTCCAGTCAGGTTCTCTGTTTCGTAGCTTTGCATTTTTTGCAGTTGGAGGATCAGTTTTAGTTTTGTTCTAAAGGATCATCACCACTACCCTGGAGAAGGCCGTGTCGCAGCATGCTGCCAAGAGGGAAAGCAAACAAGCAGACCCCATGGGGTACCTCAGTGGCATTTGGCAGCAGAGTCCTTTACAAACAGTAATGAATTAACTTGTACAGGGCATCCAAGGAAGTGGAGGAGGGGAATATGGGACACAAAGGCAGCAACTGTTGCCAATTCTTTTCTCTGGGAAGGTAAGTCAGAACAGTTTTGCCTGAATACTTGCTCCTAAGTGGGATTTTGATAACTGAGGTCTTGCTGCACTCTCTAGCTCATTCTGGCTTTGTATTTGCCTTCTGTGACATGGCAACACCAATACTGACTTTGGCTGTTTTAGAGGATTTCCAGGGAAACAAGCTGGTGCTATACTGAAGCAAAGCACAAAGAAAGCAGCTTGTTTATATACCAAAACACTGGCTTTGGGTACTGCTGGTTTCTAGGAAAAGGGATTTGAGTCTTCTGAAATGATGAAGAAGGGTTACTGAGAAAGAAAACAATGAGAATAAAAATAAAAGAAAGAGATTGAAGCCACACTTAGACACCCAGAATTGCCACTGGACATCCTAGAGACCATCATTCATGTGGTTTTAGCAGCTTTGTGCTTTCCTGCTAAGCTAGAAACATAGCCTGTCATGGTACCATATTACCCATGATGTAGACACTGCTGCCTGTCCAAGGCTTCATGGTTTTGTAACAGATAAAAGTACACATACAGAGAGAACTGAGCTGTTTGCTTCCAAAGCACTCACTTACTTGATGCAAATCCTGCATCAGAGGTTAGGGTGAGCTGCACACCTAAAATCCACAGGGATAGTCAGAGAGGCCTGATCAGTGCTGTATTAAGTGAGGGCTGAGGAAGCCTGGGGTTATTTAATCCAATGATTCCCAACACAGATGCCACTCCTTGAACACCACTTTGTATTAATGTTCTGCAAAACAGACAAAGCATCCAAACAAGCCAAGCTCTCTAGGCACACAAAATACATGTCCACAGCCAGTCAGGAAGCACTGGCACCTCAAAGAGAAGCTGAGCAAGGATTGCATGCAAGAACCTTCCACAGAGAGTCAGCTCTGCCTTCACGGCTCTCTCCAGCCTACAGCTGTATCAAGCTTAACTACTGTAATTGATGCTGAGGTCTCCTGAAGTGCTGAGCTGCTCACTCACAGCAGTCTGCGCTCCCCCAAGCACTGTTGTCGGCTCGAACCCAACAGGCTCAGAAACCTCCTGTGCCTCCCCAGAAGCACCCTACAATCACATCTCCCTTCCAGAAAACCTCTTCACTTCACATACACCATTGCTAGACACAGAACTGACGCTCAAGCTCCTGGACATTCACACCACTTGACTGCTCTTCCACAGCTAAGTCACCAGGACTGAAACCTCAGAAATAGAACTGGAAGTAACTGAAACAAAAATGCTTCCCACATCAACACCCCTGCTGAGACCAGTTGCAAAAGGGATTTCTAACATCCTTCTAACACAGACTTGCTACCCTGGTCTGGCTACCATAGTGAGGTATGATGCCCAGATGCTCCCCATGCAGCATGACCACATCAGGGTCCATCTCCTGTAAGCTGAGAGAGCACAAGTGATTTGGTACTCACTGTCCTTTCCAAGCAGCACCCTGGAGAAAAGCTCCCAAGAGAACAGGGGTCACACAGAAGAGCTTTGCAATGCCAACAGTAGCACCAATGCCTTAGCTACAGTTTTGTCCTCACCAGTAACCAGAGCCAGATCTCAGTACAGATGCCAAGACAAGGAACTCCTTCAGCAGCTGTGGCCAAACAAGCAAAGGAGAAAAATGCCTTTTGAGTGCCATAACTACAACAGCATTTCAGGTAGGCAGAGGGAAGAGAACAAGGCCGCAGCCCTTAGGAACAGGAAAACCACATTTTCTTGTCAGACAACCACATCTGAAGACAGGGAAGCATAATCCTCACCCTCCCTGCAGCAGGCACCAAGTGACCAAGAGGCAGAGAGCTTCTTTTAGATACCCAACTTCTGGCATTTGGTGATCCTGGGCAGAGAATCTGCAAGGTCAAACCTTTACTGGAGAAGGGAAGGAAACCTCAGTGCAGTAAAATGGAAGAACAGGAATTTAAGTGTGCCCCCATCCATCTGAACAACTGTCACACGAATGTTTTAAGGAGAGCACCAGCCCAGTTCCTAGGTACTGATCTCCCCTTTTCTGCCCTGCATGGTCCAAGACACTCTGCTCACCAACACACACACACTCTGTGCCAAGTCTGGTGGTATGTGAGACAAGAACCAGAACATACCAGCTAAGCAATAGAGTACTTAATCACTGATGCAGGGGGGATTTCAACATACAGGTTTTCTGACTGAAAGGACAAGCTAGGATTCATTTTGAGGTTGGGGACTGTTTGTTTTCCACAACAGCAGCCTAGCCAAAATCCTCCAATATAGGTGAAAGGAAAACAGACCCTGCAAGTCTACCACCATGTCTTCCATTCTACATGGAAAATAGCTTGTAGTATGGAAATGAGAGCTTTGAAAAGGAGGGTATAACCAAGCTTCAATGTGGGGGGGGGGAAGAAATCCACTCCTTCATGTCAAACAACCCAAACAAGCTACTTATTTAAACCTCCCTGAAGAGCCCTATAAAAGTATTCTCAGGCCAGTACTTAGAGTATGCTGCTACAGAAGTGCAGAGAGCTGAGTTTTGGCAAGCAGCTATAAAACCCCAGTAAACACACAGGCATGCTCCCATTGCAGTTCTCCTAGGAAACTTCCCAGCCTGACAGCTCAATAAGTTACCTGGATATTAGGGTCCCAGCACCTTTATCAGTAGAATTTCAAATGTTGATGCTTTCCCAGCAGCCACATTGCCCTCGTCTCCACTTCCCACAACTGAAGGTGGCAGTTAGTATCATTAACTAGGACAAAACCCCTAAGCTACTAATGGCAATATACAGTGAGGAGGAAGAGGAGGAGAAACAATCCTCTCAAAGTGATCCAAAAGGGCAAATAATATGGTTTACCAGGAAAAGATGGTCACTGTGGTGAGATCAGATACTGTGACAGCACCACACTTCCTCAGCAACACAGTGAACATCTCATCTCACACTACACAGTGCCAAGGGAAACAAATATCACAAGGACATTTGTTACTACCCCTGACATCGTATTCAACAGATAGAAAACAAAGTAAGAAATCGGCTGCAAAAGGCCAATGTGAGTTTTAGAAGCAATGGAGGTACCAGAACACCAGAAGAGCTTTCCATGGGAGGCAGGGGACTCTTTTCACAAGGAAAGACTTAAGCTCATATTGAGCCTAAGGTTCTTTCCAGGTTTGCTGTATGCAATTTTAGGATGCCTTACTGCAGTGGATCAGCCTAGGTAACCAGGAAGGCTGTCTTTAAGCCCCTCATGGAACAGCAAGGGGGAGTTTGCTAGCATGTGGCAAAGGTAGGCTGCACTGATTACCTCAGCCCAGCCATTGGGATGGGTACATGAGCACACAACAAGAGCAGCTTCAGGGGCTGCATCTGAAAGAGCAGCTTGTGAAAGCCTGGATGTGAGTCATGCCAAACCTCTCCCCAGAAGGCTGAGGATGCCAGCTGCCAGAGAGCAGGCTCCAAAGCAAACCACTATTATCCTCCTACACCAAGACCACCTCTCCAAGAGGAACACTGTGTGTGTGGGAGCTGTTTTCAAACACTTACCAAGCAGATACCCAGAAGAACCACTAAATCTAAACAGTACAGCTCATGGATTAGCCAGTGGACAACAGCAGCTTTCAGGCACTAACAGCCTGGGCTGGATTTCAACCAGTTCCTCAGATACCAATAACCACATGCAGATGTCCCAACAGCTCTCAAACTAAAGGCATCAACTTCCCTTTGATCATATATCACACATTCATTCAAACCTTCTCATCAAGCAGAAAGTGAGTCCTTGCTACCAGCACCTCCCTGCCCCAGGGTCTGCTGCAATGCAGAGAAGAAAGAAGAGAGCAGAGGAGCCACGTATCTGCCATGTCCCAGACACCCACAGTGAACCAAACCAACGTCTGGCCAGACATCCAACACCACAACCCAACCCAGCACCCTCAGGAGCCAGGAGCAGTTGAATTGAATCTGAAAAGCAGCAGCTACTGGATCCACAACCTAGAGCTCAGAAATGGGGCCTAGTGAATGTACCAACTTGTTTATTTAGGAGAAAATAAAAAAAAACAACTAAACAACTACCATCTGCTCACACTGAAGCAAAACCAAAGCTGTGAAAGGCTTCCTTTATTTATTGAGCAAATTGTCAGGTTGGAAAGAAAGGCAGTGAGAGAAGAGCACAAAGGACACAGCTTAAGTGAAAAGATGATGGTAAGATGCTGATGTTGCGGTGCCCCCACAAACCTGCACAGCATGGTACATACAGGCACACCAGACACACACGGGTGCACACAGAGCAAGGGCAAGACAGCTTCCTGGGGCACAAGTGTTGCATCCAGTTACCAACAGCCCAAGTAGGCTCCATTTGTCTGCACCAACTCAGCACAGACCTGGGACCAATTTGAGAGTCAGGGATGCTGCTGCAGTAGATCTTATAGTTAACATCTCCACAGCTGAGTGGACTATAGAGGCCAAAGCGCCCTGTGGAAGGAGACCTGCATGAGCACTGCCACGGATGAAGCACTCACAGCTTCCTTGGGCAGCCTGTTCCAGTGTCTCATTACTCTCACAGTGAAGAGCTTCTTCCTCATATCTAAGCTGAGCTTCCCTTGTTTCAGTTTGAACCCATCACCTCTTGTCCTATCACTACAGTCCCTAATGAGTCCCTCTCCAGCATCCTTGTAGCCCCCCTTCAGATACTGGAAGGCTGCTCTGAGGTCTCCATGCAGCCTTCTCCAGCCTGAACAGCCCCAACTTTCTCAGCCCGTCTTCATATGGGAGGTGCTCCAGCCCCTGATCATCCTCCTGACCTCCTCTGGACTTGTTCCAACAGCTCCACATCCTTCTTATGTCAGGGACACAGAACTCTTACAGCTGGAGATACACTTCTACACCAAGCCCCCAGCAATAAACTGCCATTCACAATGATAATGCTGTGTCGAGCTCTGTACCTTAAGGGACATGGCCTGGGGCATTAGATGTCCCTCACACTTGGGCCACCAGCTGGTCCCCTTTAGGCCTGCTGGGGACAGGAGAAGCAAGGACTTGAGTCTCTGCTATCCTCAAGCCCAGCAGAGGAGCACACTTTAGCAGACAAACATGCACCATCAAGGAGGGCTCCTGCGCTGCAATGCACAATCTATCTCCTCATGCAGACAGCAGCAGGACTGCTTTCTGTGAAACCATCACTGCCATGAGATGATGCTGTTCTGCCTCTTTCCCTCTGCCCCATCTCACCTTTCTTCTGCCACCAGAAGCCTCTGTAACCCTTAAGTAAATGAAGGACAGTTAAAATGACTGCAGAAATTGAGTTGGGCTAAATAATCCAGGAAGGAAGATACACACACAAACCATAAAGCTATATAGATAATAGGGAGATATAAATTGCCAGTTCTGCCATTCAGATCCCTGTACAACCAGACACACTTCTCTGAGAGGGGTAAGGGAGGATAAGGTAGGATCAGACCATTGACAGGACGGATGTTTTTCAGCAGCATTAGTTTAACAAGTGACGTAAACTATGATCATACCTTTACACCACTGAGGGTGTACTGAGTATTTATGAGGAAGGCTTCAAAAGCTGAGGTTATATTTAGAATTTAAGGAGTCTCAAACAAGTCAGAGGGGACAGGACAACACCAGGGTGTGCTTTACCTTCTGAGTACAGGAGGCAGGAGCAAGAAAGAGCTTACCCTGCATGCAAGAGTGAAACGGGCCCTTAGTAAAGACACAGTACAGTAAGGGATGAAATACCAGACTCCCCCCATGCCCTAAGCTGCAGGGCACCCATTAGTCTCCAACTCAAGCTTGTACCCCCTTCTCCAGCACCTAGAAACCTTGCAGCAGCCAGCAATATCCAGCTGGATTACCACTTCAGGCCCTGGGAGTTGCAGTCCATGGCAGCAGTGCATTTCCTCTCCCAGCACACATGTATGATATGCCTCTGATTAGTGTGAGCATCAAAAGGAAAAAGAAATCAAAATGCAGGAACTGGCAGGTATGGCAAGAAGTCTGTGAGAAGTCTGCACTTTCACGAGATAATTTATAACCTGACCATGCATCAAACAAGGCCAGAGCCTTTAGACAAGGAATTCTTCAAGTTACATGAATAGTTATGAAGAAAATAAGGGTGGGGTGGTGGTTTTTTTGTTGGGTGTTGTGGGGGTTTTTTAGGTGAAAGCTAAAGGAATGCAACTTCAATTCCAAGGAAACAACAGAAACAAAGTTAAAAGCTTCTCCTGGCAGCAGAGCTTCAGTGCTGTAATAGGATTTTCCATTTAGCTGCTGCTGCCGTTAAACATCAGTAGGCAGCTCTTGCTCCAACAGCAGCTTTAGCCTCTCCTAGGATCTCTCTCACATCTCAGAGCATTATTTCTCTGTGAGCCTACATGCTTAGGCCTGAAGAGGCAGAATCAATGCTCCACAGTAGCAGACCTTTGCACATAGAGGAGCATCCCTCTCAACAGTCCAGCATCCCTCCACCACAGAGCATCCACCACTCCAGCAAGCTTTGCACAAGAGCCATCTCACCCAGCAACCCTACTAACAACACAGTGGCATGGTCCATGGTTCCAAGCTGAACATGAAAATTCCAGCTCCAACAAGGATGTAATTGACCCTCCACCAGGACTTTGGGAGCACAAGCTGCAGCTAGCAGCCCACAGACATCACCTAAGCTCCTTCTTGCTGTGCCAAGAGCCTGTTCTGCTATCAGATGGGAATGAGCTCTCCCCAAACTGTCAGCTAAGGTCTCCACTTGACCTAAACTGCATAAGGCGAATTTAAGCACGGACATTCATTCAACAGGAGTCAAGTTATAAGGGACAAGAATGCCTTCAGTTTTGAGGGGAACACCTAACCAAAACCCCCTCTTTTACAACCACCCATCTCCCTATTAACTCTTTCTTATTCCTTCAGGGTAGGGTCAGGAAGTAGCTTCCAGTTTTCTTGGCCATGACTCAGTTGTGCTGTACAAGAACTGTAAATCCACAATTTCTTGCACTTCTACCATGGAGTGAGCTTCCTCCTTTCCCCCAAGGGGCACAGAACTCACTTCACTCCTTTGCAGAATACTTGTATTTCATCATTCACCACAAGAAACAGATGTCAAAGGTTGAGAGGGTGGATTTTTACTTTTATCTTCAAATGCTGGGGGGAGAAAAGTATCTTCATGGCCACAGAATTTGTTCAGCAGCTTTAGAAAGACCATCTGTGTCTGTGGGTGGTACACACAGGCACTTTGGAGGGCACTGACAGCAGGGGGAAAGGAATTACATGACAAACCCCTTAAGGGTATGCTGGAGCACATGCTGCTCTTGTGCTTCTGGGCAGCAGTAATTTTGAAAGCCAAACCAACAAGAAGGGAAATCCCTGCAGATGAAACCAACAGCATTTCCTCCACACCATCTCTTTTGGAAGGATGAAGCCTACCAGAGCTCCCCATCAGGGAGCAAGTAATACCATACTAGCAAGAGGGATTAATAATTGACAGCAGATCCTTCACTTACATAAAGGCTCATAAACTTGGAAGTATTAAGTATGCCAAAAATGTGTGACTGCTCCAGGGTATAACAATCACCCTGTGCCACTTGCCACTGCTGCCTGGTGCATCTGCAGGAGTACAATACAACCGGGACCTGGGCTGTGCTCCAGGACACGCAACTCCCCAGTGGAAAGGAATGGAGAGGTGGTGCGTGCATAAAGGGCATTGGATGATCAAAGATCAAGATCAAACGAGGAAAGGGAGAGGTGTAAGAAAGATGACAACAAGCACTTCAGTCCCCTGCGTTCTGTCACCTTTATCAAAAGGATGGATGAGCAGCCCTGTGTGTGAAGCCATGGAGAAACAGTTCTAAGGTTAAGAAGTCCTAAGCTGAACTTTGCTGGCAACACTGCCAAACAGACCCTCATAAACCAGAACAAGACACCATTCCCATGACTTGTCTGGAGTATCAATGGAGAAAGCCCTCTACTTAGCAGGGAACAGCACACGTGTGTTTTTCAGAGGCTACTGGAAAATTCCCTTCTGCAATTCCATGGGTACCCTCATGGCAAGAGCAATCAGGTGAACAGCTCTCTGCAGCACCATCCTCCTGGAGGAGAGGCAGCAGATACAGACAGGAGGGGGAAAGGAATGGCCTCCGAGTAGGAATGTGGTTGGAAGTCTTTTCCCATCAAATCATTAACAGTTCAGCCCCAGGCCAGACCTTCCTTCCCTACTCCATGGCATGGGACGCTTGCAGGGTGCAAATACTCAATTGCCTTTGGCACACAGCTGTGGACAGAGTTCTGCATACTCAGGAATGGGAGCATGAAGAAGCAGCAGGGAAATGATGAGTTGCAAAAAGATGGTTGTAAACACCCAGTTACACAAAGTGCTGCTGGAAAGACACTGGTTGGAGGTCATGGGTCTGACACCTCTCAGGGCTAAAGAAGCTGCTCTGAAGCAGAGCACCCAGTTTCTCCAGGAGCTTCACACATGCAGATGCAATTAGCACCCATTTAGCTGCTTATCCCAGAACTTCTTAGGAGGAGAGACTATTCAATACCGGTGCTCACTGGGTTTTGTGATGGGCAGGGATGGGAGACACTCACACAAATGCTCATCAGGGTGCCTGGCACTGAGAAAATGCATTCAGGAGCAAGGCTGATTTCACACAGTCTGCAAAGCTGGGAGTCTGTGGAACATGTTATTCTAAAAGCTCTTGTAATCAAGGCAGCAGGAGAGTTAAGAAGATGTTTTGCTACAAAACAAGGTAAAAACTCATCAGCTCAACCTCCTTCATCACAGTGTTTGTCACTGTGGAAGATGGCGAGGGTTGAAGAAAACCCTAAGGAGAAAGGAGGATCAGCATAACACTTCTAATCCCTGGAACCAAGCAAACTGCACACAGGGTAGAAGCAGAGCACACAAGGCCAGAGTGCCTCCAGAAGAAGGCAGCTGGGCAGGTTCAGCACTGCACCAGTGTGCACCAATGCTTGCTCTGCAGCCTGACTGGACAGAGAAACAGCCCATGAGGGTATGGGGTCAGACACACTATCAACAACCAGTTGGACACACATTAGGAAGTTCCACAAGCCACAAGATTTCAGCAGCTCTTGCCTCAAGAGATCAGCTTCCATAACTCGTGGTTAAGCTATGCTAGAAATCAAACCAAAGGTGTTTATATACCATGGAAGTTTTCCTCTTGAAGGGTAGGGAGATTTTAGGCCAGCATAACCTGAAAAGAAGTGTTGATACTACTCCAAGCAAGAGTGCTCTGTGCAGTTCAAATGCTGAGCAGGTGTTGTTCATTATAAACATTTCACCCTTGAAAAGGGAAAACAGATTTGAGCAATACCTTATTGTTGCAAGGTCAGATGTGGAGGACCTAGAAATGCAGGCTGTAGTATGGAGCAGCTCTTTAGTCCTACACACACTCCCTCACTACGGAACAGGGGGACATAGACAAGAGAGCTCATCAGACTAGACCAGTAAATACTAGTTTTATAAGCAGCAGATTTACATATATTATGTTTTATAAGCCACAGATTCAGTAAATAAAAGACTACCAACCCAAAGCAGCTGGAACAAAAGTGGCATCAGCTTCCACCATGGCATTCCCTTTCAGAGAGCATCAACCAGCTCACACCCATCTGCAGAACTGTACCCTGATTCCAAAGGCATACAGAGGCCTCCCCGCTTGCTCCACAGCCATCTGGTTCATAAAGGCAAGCTCATGCCAGGAAGGACAGAAAAGCAGATTGAAGCTCTTAGTACTTCACAGAGCCCAACACACGATGAACTACTATGACTCTGCTCCTCATATCCCTCCTGCAAGGATGAGCTGAAGGGAGAAAGACCCACTCTCAGTCATTTGTAACATCAGAAAACCAAGCCTATACTGGAGCCCAACATTCAGTCTGTGTGCAAGATCAGTAACCACAGCATGTGTTTGAAGCCATTCATCTTGAGTCGTCTAGATGAGCAGAACTCTAGGGTAAGGAAAATATTCACTGGAGAGGAAGGGAGTTCCGCAGGAAAACAGGGTTTTCTCCATCAAGATCCTTCCTACGTAGTCTCTGAGCCATCCAGAAGGTACTGAACTGTAGATAACAGATGCCACAAGCATCCCTGTCCATAGGGACAAACCAAAGCCTCAGCTGCAAAACCAAGCTTCAGCTCACAAAACTATCAGCTTTTCAATTGAAGTCACGTACTGTTGCTCTCCCCCACCTTTGCTTCCCTTTGCTGGTGCTTTCAAAAGCCTCACTGGAACTCCCACCCAACCTCGTGGTTTTTCCAAGGCTTGACCTTCCTGGCATCTCCTCTATTCCCTGCTCCTCACCCACGTACCACCATACAGCATTCCCTCTGCATGGCAAATCTTCCTGCCAGGAGCAGCAGTGAGCTGAGACTTGGCACCACATTCACTGGGACTCCAAGTTTTACCTCCCCTTTCCAGCTCTTGAATGGATGCCAAAGGGAACACTCGTTTTGGCAGTTCAAGTCTCCCAGATGAAGAGTTACAGCCAAAGTGCTGGGGGTGGGACCAAGACAGCCTATTAAAAAGTTGATTATAATATGAATTTGGGGAGCTACTTCTAAATATGCTTACCCTTCTGGACCTAGGGCCCTCGGGGGTGGAGTGGAATCCCTAACTCAGCATTTTCAGCTTCTTTACTGGGTTTGGAGGCAGGGTGGGTGGAAAATCCTGTCTGCACCCTGCCTGGCAAAAACATGGGTTTCCAGAAGGGAGCTATTGTTTTCTTCCTTTCTCCCCTAGGAAGCCTGTTGTGCTCATGCTTACATAGCTCCCTCTGCCTCATCAGAAAAGACTGAGAATTAAAAGCTCCTACCTAGGATTAAAAGGATCAATGTCAGCAATTTTCCTATGAAAATCCAGAGCTACTCCAAGCAGCAACACTGATAAGATGCCACAAGAGCCTTTTCACCACCAGTTTCTCTGGAGCATGCTGGACTGTTGAGGGAGATGAACTCCATAAACAGCCAGGGAGGAAAACTTTGAGATATCTGAGAGCATAAAGCAGATAAAAGGCTGGACTGAGGCTGTGATTTCAGGAGGCAGTCAGTTTGCTATACCTGTTAAAGCATGCTTCCTCCTGCCATGTGTCAGCCCACAAACCCATCTAAGACCCCTTTTAAAGTCTAGGGTGAGGCAAGCATGCATGGTGGTAAATGGAGAGGCCAGAGGAAGCGACAAGTAGTATACACATAGTTCATCATAACTATCCCTGCCTCTCCAGGACACCCACAAGGCTGCTGCTCCAGTCTTTCCATCTAATCCAAACTGTCCTTGCATGCCTCTCATCAGCAGACCTCCCATTCCAGCCCCATGCTTCAGCCAGAGAGGCAACCAGAGGCAAAATGCAGCCCTTTTGGGACCTACACTGACATGTCACTGACAAGCAGGTCAATACCTTTATGGAAACTTGGCAATATTATGCTGCAAAGATGTTCCAAAGTCCCCTAATTCCCCCAGTAACTCCGTTGCTTATAGCAAGACAGAGGGAGAACGAACTGTCCCTTTGTGGGGAGGCACCTGGCTACTGATCAGACCCACAGTTTTACCTTTACATTAGTAAAGATGCACAGGCTTCAAAACATGCATCAATATACTTTATCCTCATCTGTGAGAGGCTAAAGGAAAAAGCAACACTAGCTTACTCTTACTACACCCACTTGATGAGACTCTCCTGCAGCACAAGACTCTGAAGCATCTGTTTGCTGCATGGTGTGGATTCAATATGTCAAATGAAACTCCAGCCAGCTTCCCAACAAATGAGAGGTTATTAATTCCCACATGTCTGATTTCACCCTGATCTTACAACTTTTCACTGCTCTCACATCACCCAAGTTATTTCCAGACCTTGCTACAAAGAGAAGAGCACACTCTTTTAACACATACGTTATTAAATATTTAGGCCCTGGTTCTTGAGCAAATTCCTTGCCTTCAATGGCAAGCCAGGCATGCGAATGCATAGCATCTTCATTCCTCTAAACACAAACCACAATCTACCACAAAACAACCAGCACACTCTCTCAAACCAAACCTGCAGTGTTGTGTATATATAGATACATATATATATACACATATATGTGTGTGTGTGTATATGTGTATATATAGATACATATATATATACACATATATGTTTGTGTGTGTGTATATACACACACACACACACATATATATATATGCATACATGTACTGAACTTCCTGTGCAGCATTCACTTGTAAGAACTGCCCTGGCACACCTCAAGGCACAAAGCTGTGGCACAGAGGAACTCTGGTGGTTATCTCTCCATGTCCATAGTTTTAAAGGTTATGCTGGAACTGTCACTTATCATAGAGGAAATTTTAACTTAAAGTTTAATAAATCAAAGGTTTCACAAGAAAACCAACAGAGATCCGGTCATTATTTTAAACCTGAAGGTGACCTTTCATTAAGTCAATGGGAACACTCCCATTACAGAAGAGGGACGACTCTTCATATTTTACAGAGAAGGAAAACACAGCAGAGTCCACACCTAGTTCACCCAAAAGCCTTTGGATTCTCCCATTAAGCCAGAAACAACATTCAGGAATCAACTCCCAGCCTTGAGCTTCAACCACTGAATCTGCTTCAAAGCAATTCCATTGCCAAGCTAGTGGCTGCAGGAGACCATTCCTACATCCAATTAAACCAGCAGACACTAATCTCTCCATCTGCAACAGATACACATGCCATAGGGGTCTGGACAGGATAAACAGAACAGATGTTTAAGTGCACACACAGTCTGGGGAATCATCTTCAGTGCTCACTGGCACAGGAACCAAGAGATTTCTAGACACAGGAACTAAGCAGATCGAGACATCTGTCCTTTCTCATAGCTTTGCTGAGGGAAACATTAACCCCAGCAGGAAGGTGGAAGCAAGCATGCATCATGCCTACAGACATTGCACAAAGATTCGCAGATACATCTGACCCAGCAAACCAATCCATACCTATGGCAAAAAGAACATCACGCTACAAAACCAAACCATAAACAGAGAGCTGCCAAAACAAAGAAAGGAAAGCACCTATGTATGCCTCAGTACTCATTAAAAGTATTATTCCTAAATGCCTAAACTGTTGAGAGATTTTGGCTGTACCAAGGCAACTGCTTCAGCAGGACTAAATGCTACTTTTCCCTCAAGCCAACACAAAACCGAAGAGCTTAGTTAAAATAAGGAGTCACCAGTCACTGGAAGCAGCTTTCAAATCCCACAGTGTGGCTAAGCCCTTGAAGGCAGCCTGTCACAGCAACACGCTTCACAGCACAAACACCTGAATGCAAGCATTTCAACGGGCTGCAAAAGGCACACACAACATTCAAACAACAGTGCTCAATCCAACCCAAAGGATGTTTATTCTAGTCGGGTCTAGTGGAAAGTGTCCCTGCCCATGGCAAGGGGCTGGAACTGGATGAGCTTTAAGGTCCCTTCCAACCCAAACCATTCTACAAAGCTCCTCCTGGACGCACAGGGCAATGAGGACTAAAGGATGCTTTCACTGGCATGTGAGGTTGCTGTATGCTTTCTCACACAGGACCACTTCTTCCTTCCGCCCCTGCCACATGGGCTGGCCTGCTGTCAGGCTGCTAGAGGAGTGATGTTCTGCATGGCCCAAAGAGCTGCTTTCAAAGCAGTGCCAGGTCTGTAGAGTCAAAGAGCTACACAAGGACGCTTCTCCCCTGCAATAAGGAGACAGGTCAAGAAGCTCAGAGAAGGATCTTGGAGATCTCATCAGGCTTAGCCCATTGATCAACCTAAAGTTACGTTGACAGTTCTTTTCCAGACATGCACAGGCCTCCTGAAGCAAGAACATCCCCTCCCATACTCACACAGGGGAAGAGAGGTTCAGTTTGGTAACTCTGGACAGGCTCTAGGACTGGCTCTGGGGGAAAATTCAGAAACCAGCAATATCATGTTCAAAAGCAATTGATGCTTCATGCTACGGCACAGCCACACTTATACACACCACTGAACTCCAAGGGCTTGTACCTACCTCAAGTGCCCCAAGCTGTAGTATCGTGACTCTCCATCCGTTGACCGAACCACCTTAACAGCGAACATGGGCTGCAGCTGCCGTAGCTCCAGCAGCACAATGGCCAGGTAGTGAATGAAGAGCAGAGCATCCACCAACGACACGGCGTACTGCACTATGCCCTGGTAGTTGGTGTCCTTCGAGTCCAAGATGCGAACGCCGTAAAAGAGCCAGTAGGAAAACACAAAAAGGAAGATGAGGACCAACAGAAGGGCCCGAAACACAAACACCCTGGGGATATCTGCCTTAGGCTGGCGGAAAAACAGAGCCCAGGTCCCAATCAGAAGAATGAGGAGTTTAAACGCCACAGAGATGAACAGTCCCTCACAGACAGTACCACACGGCTCCAGATCATCCCGCCACAGGATCTGGGGTAACAGAATGAAGGCGATGGGTGTAAGGAAGACAAGGAGTCCGAGAACAGCTGCCACTGTTAAGCCCAGGTAACGTTTGCAGTCCAACCCAACGCTGTCCTCCAGATCCTTACTGATCCGGGCAATGTCCTCCTGGGAAATACTGTGCTCAGAGGTGCCTGTGATTGCTGTTGTGGTCTCACCCCAGTTGTCATCCTGAGGGACGAAGAGATAAAGAAAAATCGTACTGAAACAATCAGGTTATTCCTTCCAGGTCTTCCATTTGTCTTGCCTGGAAACAGACTTGAGCCCCAGAAAAACACAGCAAAAGCAACACCTTCAATATACTGAATAATCAACCCTGAAAATTAACACAACTTTGGAAACAACAGCAACTTGTCCAAACCAGTAACTATACACATTAGGTGTCTAAAAAACCTGTAAGTATAGAGCAGGTAGCTCAGCTTGCTATGCCACTCACTGTACCCCAGAGGTTCCTCTTCCAGCACATTTAACAAGTAATACCACGTAACTCTTGGAAACTGCAGTAATCATCAGTTCCCATGTGCAGGGCAAGGACTAGAACTGTTCCAGCCCACAAATTCTATGGTGTAAGTACACCACAGAAGCACCTGGAAGGGAAATCATTTTAGTTGTTGCACAATCAAAAACATGTTCACACATTATTTTCTCATCCATAACAGAAGCAAGTTCCTCCACTTTGTTTTCTTTTACTATCCTCTATGGTTGTGGTGCCCTCAATAGCTGCCATTCTAATAGAAGTTGAATTAAACCAACAGATAGTGGTCACAGAGGATATTTTTAGGTATGGGGCTTTAAAGTTAGAAGATCCTAGACTACCAATGATATTAGTGTCCATTACACTGTCAGAAGCCACTCAGTCACAAAGCAGCTTACCTGAAATGCAATCACCATATAGTCAAGCTTCAGATTACATTATGTTTTCCAAAAGCCTGATTTCTTCCCTAGCTAATACCAGAGCCAGTTCGCCCATCCTACAATGCCTCCAATTGCTGACATGTATGGATTTGACTCAGAGCTGCTGCTGCAGTGACTCATGAAGTCTCCCAATGGTTCCCACAAATACACACCAAACAGCAACAATACATGCACTTTGTTGCTTGGCACCTTTGCAGCTGCAAACACTCATTCAAAAGCAGATGTTTTGCTCTTTCTCCTACCCTTATGTGTGCATCTTCCTGCAGCCTGTGTCATTAACAGGATTTACACCTTCCGCAGACTTCTGCAGCTACCTGCACTGATGGAACTTGTTATAAAGAAAAAGGCATAATTTTAAACTCTTATTCACTTCTTTAAAGGCGTTAGAGGAAAGAGTCTTCAAATACCTTTGGGAAAGGAGTTGACAGAGGCAGCACAACTACTTTGAACAACTCCAGGGATTTAACTTCTAATGCACTCCAAGACATGAATACCTCCCATGCCTAGAGCAGTAGGGCTTTCAGACAGACCAATCACAAACAGTCAGCATCTTGAATTAATGAGGGGGTTTTTTGAGTCCTTTCTCACCAAAACAGAGGCCCCAGAAGAGATATCTGCATTGTAGTATGTCCTGAAAGGCAGCATATTCCTATCACATTTCCCTCTTTGACAGTGTCTCTAGTAAAGCAACCTAAGCATTTCAATTGTTTTATGTTTATGCATGAAATAGCTCTGCATAGTTTCCTCCATTTGATGAGCTGAGAAACTGTGCAGAAAAGGGACAGAAACACCACAGCAGCTTAAGGCTACAGCTCAGAAGACAACAGGCAACTTTATCTCACTTCACCCTCCACTCTTCCTACTTGAAGTGCCAAAAGCAAAACAAATATGCAGTTATATGGAAATACGAGTCTAAATCTGCAGGGGGACAAAGCTGTTGGACCCAACCCAGGGCACCCTGCTCCTCAGTAGAAAAGTCTTGCTATGCACCAACTTATTTTACTTTGGCTTTAATTCACATTGAGGAGGTGTGCATGAAAACAAGGGCTTAAGAATTCACCAGTGCCTTTAGATCTATTTGAAGCAATAGCTGGGACTCACGAAAACAACCACTTGATTACAGATAAACGGCAATACACGAAGCAAGCTCACCTGAGTGACACAAATACTGTTACAAGTAGTACCATACACAGTTTGGAAACTGGGCATCAGTTACTTTGGGTGTATTTGAAAGGGCAGAAGAGGAGCTCCACAGTCAAGTATTATACAACCCAAATGCAGCCCAGGAGGCACTGAAACATCCTGCATGCTATATGATCTTTTGAAATGAATATGCACCTTCAAATCAATTGCAAAGCAGAAAGAATACCAGATCCATCCCAGGTGCAATCCAAACCTAGCATTATTCTACTCGTTATTTAACCCAGTGTTAATGTACTATTTTACACTGACTTTACCCTCCTTCACAGCTATTTTGTATTAGTTTTACATTTCTTGCCTTCTTTCCCTACTAGGATCCTGCTTGTAACATGCTTTACATGATAACCTACAGCAAATCCTGCTTAAACCCCCCCCCCCAGACAGGTAAAAGGGTTGACCTGAATAATGCACAGTGAGATGATGGAAACAGGTATTGCTATAGAGCTTGGCAGATGACACTCTGGAGGCAGAGGCAAATTGGTGCCACAGAAATAGCCAGATCAGCTCTAGTGCTGTCAAAAATATCACTCTCAGAAAAAAAGATTGAGACCACAGCTTTATGCATGAATCAAGGCCACCTGCAAGCAGTGATTTACTAACAGCATGCAAGCAATGCGTCTCCTACTCATGTGCCAGTAAGCGACATGCTCTGTTTCAGAAGCCACACTCTACATCTGAGTTTACTTCCTCCTTACCTGGCCCTCCTCTGTCCGAGAGGCGTCGTTCCCAAGCAGTGGTTCTGCAGGAGGTGTCTGGATGGTGACAGACTTCTCAGAGCGACTCCCATCTTTGCTTCGTGGTGATTTGTGCCTGTCCCGGCTCCTTTTCCAAACACAGCAAGAGGAGAACAAAGTTACCACATACCCTCCCTGTGTCTGGAGAGGGAAGCAAAGGCGACAGGATACATCCCCATCACCTCATCTTCTCTTGAAACAGCTTCCACTATTGCTGTGCTTGAAAGGGAAGCATGCATTCTCCAAGCAACTCCGTTTGGGATTAACTGCTCTACACAGCTCTCCATCAGCACTAGTGTAGTCTCGGGAATGTATGCCATTAATACAAGGAACTAATCCCGACAGCTTTAGTTCCTGCAACAGACTTGTCAACTAGGAACTTAACACCGGAGGACAATTGATGAGGTTTATTTCCACTGATTAATAACCCCCAGTTAACCTTGTACAAAGCAAGAACATTCAAGGGGACCAGAGTACACCTGTAGACTTCATGGCTTCTCCTCTGAGACTGGTGGGATTTAACTCATCTTGACACAACCTGTTCACCAACATTTTCCTCTATGATTTTTAGGTTGTATCTCTACACACAGCATGCTAAGCTTCAAAGGGCAATCCATGGGGGTAGGGGTTAAAGAAGGGATAAAGGCAAACAACAGATGTTTTACTCAGTAACTGGACTGTAAGCAGAGAATTCATTTCATGGAAGAAGCCTTTTTCCAGCCACACAAGATAATTGCCTCTGAAATGCAAAGTTTCCCTTTGGGCCAGCTCAGTTCTAAGTTGCAAAGTGGCGCACATTTTGCACATAAAACTAATGATGATGCAAGGAAAAAAGAAGGAATAATGTTTCCAAGTAATCAGAAGTTTCAGAGCAAAATGCTTTTGAGGCTGCTGAACTACCACAGAGAGGACTTGTTATTCAAGTTCACAAAAGCCTGACTTCTAATCCAATCAGTCCTGAAAAAGCACTTGTTGTGGACTCAAGTACCACTCAAATTCTATTAAAACACCCCAACACAGCAGCACAGAGTAGCCAGGAGGACTGCGGAGAGAGAGAGGAAACCTTATTATTACACAAGAAAGAAATGGCATCAGGAGAGAAAACAACTGCAGTTATAGTTTAGGCATCTGAAATCTCTTTTCTCCAGAGACTCCTCATCCATCATGTTTCAGAAGCAGAGTTAAGTGATCTTTTCCTTCTGCTGGTACTCTCCCAACCTTTCTGGCCATTCATGACCCCAGCATGCATCCAACCAATTGATGAACATTAAATGAGCAGCATTATTGCTTCCAGTCTCCACACTGGATTCCTTTTGAGAACTCTCCATATGTATCCCCTCCAGAGCTGTGGCCTCACTGATTTCACCCTGGCTTACAATTTTTCCATGGGACATGTCTTAGCTTAAAGCAGGAATTACAAACAAACATCTCCTTACCCTTGTCTGTGGGCTTTTTTGGAGTGACCTGAGTAGTGGGAGTATCCCGAATACGTCGATTCTGTATCCATTGCAGCAGACATGGGGTCTACACGAAGGGGCACAGATTTTTGCTTAGAAGATGAGTTCCTGGTGCTCCTGAGGTGGAGTCCGTGGTAAAAGTGCTTTCCTGGGTACTCTTGGCTTCCCAGTCATCAGTGAGGTCTGGTCCTCAGAGTGAGTGAGCTTCACTTACAAGGAATCCAATCAGAAGGCATGGGAGGAGGGTGCTCGGCTCCTCATAATCGACCTAAGGAAAGGGAAACGTGAAAGTGCACTCTAAGCAAAGCAAGACATCATTCCTGCTGCATGAATTCCTTCACCCTGCCACATGTCACCACCCATCACACTCTGCCCAGTTCACAAGCTTGTGCTGGCTGATCACAGAATAGGTAGAGTTGGAAAGGGCCTTAAGATCATCTAGTTCCAACCCCCCTGCTATCTCTCTTTCCAGCCAGATGAAATATATGCATTTGTAGAGCTTCAAATAAACTGATGACTGCTTTGCAAAGTCTAGCCTATTCATCTAAAAACCCATTAGAAATAGCATAATCACCTGAAAAAATGACTTGGAGAAGACCTAGCAGCCTACATAGAGAGATGCACCCCCAGGAAATGCACAGGGCTAGACTTCCACACTCCCATCTCTTCACCACTGTAACACACAACCCAAATACCCTCAGATTCAGAACAGCAGCATTACAGCCTATATACAGCAGGAAGGCATGGGGGGGTGAGGGTGACTTTCCTAGGAAAAATGCAGGAGAGCATCAGACCACCGTGCCTGGACCTGCTTTGTTTTCACAACTGCAAGGTGTGCCCATTTCCTTGCAAGCAGCAATCAGTGGTACTATGAGTACCTCCCTTTCTTTGCAACCTTTGCCTCCAGAAGCTAATTTGGGCCCTGAAGAATTGAATTTTATTAGAAATTGTATCTATATATACACATACTAAGAACACTGGGGAGAGCTGATTAGAGATCACATCTAGCTTATATGGGCCAACACTTCTTAACACTGCAGTTCCACTTGGAACAGAAGCTTATGTCCCATTGAAAAAGGGCAGAAAAGGGTCATGCTTTTTGGAACAGAAGCAGGGCAACACCAGAACAATTCCTAACAGTGACATGTCAAAATCTCTGAACCCTGTGGGAAAAAAAGGGAGACATCATTCTGTTTCCCAAACCCACATCCTACGTTAGGTGGAAAGGAAGGGAGTTAGTCACTGCTTTAGGGAAACACATGCAAATGGTGAAGAGGCAGGGGTAGCAGCTATGGACTGAGGTACCTTGGCACAGCCCAGCATTTGGCATGCAGGAGCACTCTCACATGCCTCCTGCCCAGCCAACACAGCACTACAGCCATGCCATACACTCAGAGCAGGCAAAAGACTGCTTGAAAAATCAAACTAGATCCCTGCATTGTCTCCTGCACACAGCAGTTTTAAAAGCTGTTAGCAAGAGAACAGTCAAACACTGCTTTCAGCCCTCTCCCTCCCCAGGCGCAGAGGGACAACAACAGAAATCAGGCTTTATACTTGGCTGACTTCTTTCCGGCCATAGATTCCTCCACTAACACCTCCAGAAAAGCCTGTAATTGAGCAAGCTGTGCCAAGGAACGAAGCCTTTTCCCCACAGGGTTCCTTGGCTGGCAGTGCAACCTGCAACCAAGAAGTGTTCATGCTGCATTGGGAGCTGCAGGTATTTACACAACACTTGGGTTTGCCAGGGCTTTTGGAAAGGAGAAGGCAGGAGGGACCTTCTGCATACAGGAATTCCCAAGCTCTAAATACATATCTTGCCTCAAGAAAGCTCCTTAAAGGCAGCAGAGAATACAGGACAAATAAGGACAGGAATATAAGTCCTGGTTTTAGGGAGGCGGAGAATGAGGGTGGATTTAAACAGAGCAAGACATAAAGCCAAAGTACAGCACAGCTTGGAAAATGGCATCATTCCTGTAACAGGAATAAACCTCCCCCAGCCTGGGACACATGATGTTAACACTTGTTAGCTCTCCAGACTTGCACACAGCCTGGAGCTTACGGCTCCAGCAATAGGCTGGGCCTCACTAAAGCTGGCTTTTACCTCTGTCCTGCTATGCAACCACAGGAAAACCCTTTCTCTGTGTCTGTCCTTCTCCAATAAATGGGGGCAACACGACCCCACCACCCCCCATTCAAAAACCACTGATCCCACCAGAGGAGATGGCCACACAGAACCTTGCAATCATTAGGCATTTACAAACCAGAAACACCCTGCTGAACAAAAGGTGGTAACAAGTATTACAGGCTTAAATCAGTGACTGTGATGCTACTGGAGTCCCTTTGAGAACAAACCACTGTCTTCACAAGTACATACCACCACGTTGCAGGAACAGGAAAAGCAAGGATTGCTGCCAGCATACACACATCAGGAAGGGTTACATATTTTTCCTGGGCTTCTAGGAAAGTACCAACTCTCAGCTTTCTCCTGTAACCACATGAAAGAATTTCTGCCCAGCTCTCAGATAGAAGAATCAGAGCTGAGACACAGGGACTGGGTACAGAGCTCCTCTTCGGACCCTTCTAACCAGCACAGGGTCAGAGAACATTCCAGCAGGTAGAGGCGCCTGTGGAAATGCTGCCTAGACAGAAACCATGGACAAGCAGTGCCCATTTGATGGTGGATGAAGCCAGGCAGTGCTGGACACCAGGCAGAGAAAGCAAACTCCAGCACTGGAACATCAGGGCAGGCTGGATCATGCCAACTTTTGGTTTCCGTGTAAGAAAGAGCAACAGTTTTGACACAGCTCTGTGAAAGTCAACAAAGCAGTCCCGAAACCACTGAGTATCCTGTGTTGTTGCACCACTGCCTTGCCCCAGCTGCAACATAACAGATATTCCTGCCAAAGCAGTTCCAGGGCTGCTGGCAATAAAATACCCTCTGCCCAGCTTCAAGTGGAAACAGCAGAAGACTTGAGCATAAGACTCATTGGCTTTGTCTGGTGCCTAACTGAGGCTGGTTGTCAACAAGGCTTCCTCAAATTGGCCAGCAAAGGATAGTATGGGCTAGACACCACTCCCAGTCTGAGCAGAATGAGATGAAGAAACCAAGGAGGGAGGAGCACAGTCCAAACACACACTCCTCATAGCCAAGCCAAGCAGATTACCTACCTCTAGGTCTATCTTACAGCAGGAAGAGGACAAGCGTTACCCCAGAACAGCTCCTGGAACTGCTGGGGAAAAGGTAGGGAGGAGACCAAGAGACAACTAACATGCTAGACTACACTTCTGACTTGGAGTTCTTTTAATGGCATAGACAGAAGTCAATGCTGGATTGGCCACCACTTCAATAGTGTCCACCACTGGAGCCTGAGGAAACCTAGAGAGGACAAGCCATATGGATACGGTGGTGTTATGAAGGATACACAAACTAAGCACAGTCTTTAAATATCTCCAGTACTACATCACTACTAGTGATAATTCTTACTCTACCCTCCAAGTAATTCTTACTCTTTCCTCTAAGGCAAGGGCAACCGTGCTGGGTAAAGAAACAGCCCCATCATTTGGGGCCTCATCCCTCCACAAACAAGTGTGAATAGAGAGACCAATTTAGCCAGTTGTAACGGCTGCACAAAAGATCATTACATCTCTCAGGACACCCCCTGAAGGCATTGTCTGTTTGCAGAGCTTCTGGTCCCGAGTGAAAGGAAGCTCCTTGAGCCCGAGGGTACAGTTGCACCATATTGCAGCACTGGAGTGAGTAGCTTCCACCTCCTCAGCACGGTTCACCACCCTCGGTTGTGTCAACACAATTCTCAGCAAGCAAACAGCCCTGCTGGAAAACAGAGCACAACAAAACATCCCTTGGCTCCCCCTCCCCACGCTTTTGTCTTGCAGCCTTTCTGTGACCTAGTTCACAGCACAGCCCCAAACAGCAAACCCAACCCCAGGGTGAAGAGCAGTGCAAGGGAACGGCCAGAGGGGAGATGGGAATGCCTCCTCTGCTCCAACCACCACCATTGTGTAACTGCACACCCAGCACACTGTTCCCAGCTGGCTGGCCCTCTCACTCTGCCTTTCCCTTACTCACTAGTGATGGAAGGATGCTAGATGGAAAACAATGCTAAGGATGCCCCGAAGGAAATTTTTGGGACCTTAGTCTGGAAGAAGGAATGGCTGCATCCTGCAAACCAGTGGAGAAATGCCCCTCACTAACACACTGTAATTAGTTTCTATACAGCTCTGCAGCTCATTGTAACTCCCCCTTTTCATATGCTCATAAATCTCCAAAAAGACTTCTTTTGAATCACTACTTTCCATGCTGGGAGCCCAATCCCATTTCCAATGAAGTTGGCTTTGTGATTGTCTTCAAGGGAGCACATTTTGGCTCCCAGCCCAAGGGAAATTTAAAAAACCAAGTTACATCTTTAAATGAAAGAAGGCAAATACAAACAAGAACACTCTTTTACATCCCATGCTTTCCTAATGGCTTTTCCCCTGTGAAGTTGAGGCAAATAACTGCAAAGCAGTTCAGCTTTGAAATCTCTACAGCTTCAATCTTAATCTGTTTAAAACTTGTTATCATTTAAAGTCCATTTACCAGTTGGCTCATGAAGTTATATTGGGAGTGCCATCTGGAGCACAAGCAGCCACAAGGATCTGCAAGGATGTCCTCAGCTCCATATGCCATCAGCCTTGTTTCTTTCTTTAGCGAAAAGAAGAGCTTCACAAATTAAACATGCAGAACCCCCGGGTGAGGCTGTGGGATAGAATCCTAGGATCACATTGGTCAGGAAAGATATTGAAGACCATCCAGTCCAACCTTCCCCAGCACTGCCAAGGCCAGAGCTAACCCATGGCACTGAGGGCCTTATCCGCACGGTGTGTGAACACTTGCAGGGACGGTGACTCCAGCCCTGCCCTGGGCAGCCTGTTCCAATGCCTGAGCACCTTTTCGGGGAAGGAATTGTTCCTCAGCTCCAGTCTAAACCTGCCCTGTGCAGACTGAGGCCTATCCCTTGTCCTATCACTTGTTCCTTGGGAGAAGAGACCAACTACCTCTGATACTACTACCTAGAAGCTCAATTGTAAAGCAAGCCTGCCTGCATGTAAAGAAGTTTCCATCTTCCTTAAGCCTGAAGTAGAATATGCAAACTGTTTACTGTATAGGAGCTAGGACAGCAAGTTAGTGGTCTCAGGTACACAGCAGCAACTACTAACTTCATCAAAAAGCTTTTCTCTGGCAACACTTGCTCATTGAGTCCCCTGGAACTGGCTTTCAGGCTGAAACCTAGATAAGTGTCCACTGTGTGCACTTCATTTCCAAACACCAGTCAGCGACACAGTTGGCTCAGTTCATAGAAAGGTCCTTCCTGATGTCAGACAACTAAGCACTCACTGGAGACCCATACATAACAGACAAATCTGCTTAGAAACAATCTAAGCTTCTCACTCCAAAGACACCTGCAGTACCCAGCAGGAACTTCATTCAGAGCTGCTCTCAGCAGCAGTAGTGTTGAGTAAAACTGGTGGAAATACTGACTGTTTTAACTGAAGAGCTGGCTATTTGAGCCCAGTGTTTATGGATGAGGAATGTCTCCTCAAAGGCATGAGGTATTTCTCTTCCAAAAAAAGAAATGAACCCCCCATTGTGGCAGGAAAAACAGACTCTGGGATTCAGCTGGAAGAAGTCCCATGCTTACATCTCTAGCAGGCTGCCTAGCCTGCACTGCTATCTCAGTGCTGGCTTCTCTGGAGTATTTTCTCCCTGCCAGTATATTATGGAGCCCTTTAGTATTAAATTATAAAGCACCAATTTGTCTTAAAAGGCACAGAAAGAAACCCCAACCATTACTCTTATTCTGAACCAAACAAAATTGCACATTTTAAAAAAGTCACCCATGTCACCATAGCACTAAAATAATAGTTAAGGTCCCCTGACTCTGGTAATCTTCCTAAGATTACACCTGTGAATCATTGAGGTGTGCAGGCTGTTAGCAGAACCTGATCTATACCCAAGGTATATGACACTCATATAGTACTCATTTACGTACCTGTAGTAGGCAAGCGAGTCAAGATACTCACACACTCCTACATTTGGTAGGATGAAGCACTCAAGCCTTACATTTACATGCCCTTCAGTAAAGTGTCTATAATAGGTACATACTTTAAACAGGTTATAGAAAAAACAGCAGCTGCACACCAGCTCTAATACACGGAATTAAAATCACGCAACTGAAAGCTCAGCTCAGCAAGAAGCAAACCTACTCCAGATTTGATAAACTGGATGCCTTTAGAGTTTAGGACAGGTAACACACTCAAAATCTGCTAAAGCAAGAAAAACAGCAGTAAGGAGATTAATTTACCTTCTAAGATATCAGAAATGTGTCACAAGTACTGGTAGTTCCTTTAGAGAAAAATGATCATGTCTGCTGCTAGCTGTCATTTACTATCTTGCACAGAACACAGGTGGGGTTTAAGCATTCCTCTTCAGTTGCCACAAGTAATTCAGTGCTGCCTCATCTGACCACAGGACTTTCAAGAGGGTTGTTATGGGCTTTTGGTCAAAAATTGGTCATTTGAAACAGCACATGGTTGAAAGTAACTGCATACGAGAGCAATCTGCAGGTCTCCAGCTTTCAAGGTCATGTCAGATACCTGCTCCTAGTGGACACCTTTTTCATTGTAAGAACTACTCCACTCCTAAGGCAACTGTAGCAATCTTCAAAGGCTGCCACAGGAGTGAAGTCAAAATAAACAGTTTTTCATCCACAAAGAGCAATCTGAAATCTCTGACAAGCTGAAGGCTGGCATTCACATGGGTAACCACACCAGCAGGCCCCCTACTCCATGAATTTTTAGTTATCACATGGTCTAATAGATGGGCTAAATGTCAGGGCTCCCTAAGTTCAGTGAGTAGACACACAGCAGAGATTTCCCTATGCCAATTTAATTCTAAGGGAAAACATAGCCAGACGAAGCAGTTGAAATTCAGAGGTGTCCTCAAAGAGTTTCTAACCTTTGCTTCAAGCAAGAAAGTTGCGCAACCTCAGACACTGGCTACAGTTTCAGGGGAAAATACACTGCCATTAACAAAGCAAAATGACAGAGAGCTATGAAAGAGGGTGACGTCTGTATGCACTGATATACTGAGGAACACCACAGGCTTTTGCTCAGATGTATGTGGATTTCTTTTCTTTGTGGTGGTAATACGTTTTATAGATCAGCTGTCTTCAGGAACACTTATTCCCACTGCATAATGTCACTTACATAAAATTAAACTGTTAAAGGAATAATCTATATAATGATTTTAACTTCATGCAATATTTGGAGGCAGAGCAGTGGAGGCAGATGGAGATGTGCTCTATAGATAGAAAATGGTTCTTCATAGGCAAATGTTATTCAGGAAGAACCAGTTTTACTGGTAGTATGCTCAATAGTATCCAAACATAAAGAAAATAAAGAACACATCTTTTATGCTTTCGTGTGAAGAGCTGAGAGCACTGCTCAGCACCATTCCAGCTAGCACCATCTCCCAAGAACATCCCAAATCATATTTCCTATCTCACATGTATTTACTCCACTACCATCACCTGTTACACTCACACACGTTACCATGCTTTGCAAGCAACAGGCGTAAGCTTGTGCAAACCTTGCTCATAGGAAATAACACCTCTATCCAGATGCCTGAATTTTGTTGCTGCCTCCCTACATCTCACTACAGCCAAACAGAAGCTTAATTTTTTCTGGAAGAGATGCAAATTACACAAAAAAATAGCACCTTAGTGCCTTGCATGACTGACCAGCATTGGTGATGGGGTAGCAGAAGCACAGTATTTAGGAGAGAGCTGCTCATCCTGGAACAACAGAGCGCAGTTCTGTCCAGACACCTCCAGGGCTTTGGTACACACAGGTATTGCATGGTCCTCATCAACCAAAGGATAATATCATGTACAGTGACCACAGAGGATGATATACAGACAAAGAATGAACCTTAATGAAGGTGAAGAATCATTGCCTGGAAGTTACCTATGAATGTGATGTGAAAGGAAAGTTCTTCTGCACACAGCTCTTCTCACTGCACACAGATACTGAAATAAGATATACAACAGCCTGTTCTTGCCTCCATTTGAGAGATTAATATTTAACACCAAGTAAAGAATTTCCCTTAATATAAGGTTCACAGACCCTTGAAGAATTCCAGGGTCCTCTGCAATCCTGGAGGCCCAGCAGAACTAAGATGATCTAGAAGTTCCCATTATCACTTTTTGCTACTGCCAAAATGCTATCACTGTTTACATTCTTAAAATACAAACTGAAAAGAGGAGAGAGCTCCTATCTGCGTGTGCTTCCATTAAAAGTTGTAGTTGTTGAAAATGTATTTCTTCTTCCTCAACACTCTTGCCAGCTCATTTACAGGGAACCCAGCTAACAGAAGTGCTTTCAACCCAGCATTTCAACTAGGGAGACTTTTATATGTACAGTGTAAGTAACAGTGTGCATCAGGTCTCAAAAATACAGACAAGGAATGAGAACAACTTTTATAGCTCTCTAAAATTTTATATTGCAAAGGCAAGTTGTATGTATGTATTGAAGGGAGAATGTGCACCCCCAGGGATGCTGCAGCTACTGATGTTTGCCAGGTTGTCACACCAACAAATCAACAGGCACCATAAATTGGGGTATTTCTGGCAAAATAAATAAAGGCTAGAGAACACAGTTCCTTATTCCACCAGACATCAAACAAGGAGCCTAAAATAAGACTCATTTTAAATGATCCCTTTACATGTCCAGCGATCACATCCAAAAACTGCAGTTCAAGTACTTTCAGTGGAGAAAAGGACCAGCGACCTTTGCCAACAAAAGAAAAGAATCTGGAAAAAGGGGAAAAACCTAACTTAATCCCAACTGACTCCAGGCACTGCAGTGCCAAAGGACTTAACTATCCTATGCTGCCTGGGTAGTAGGCAGTGGAAGATCTTGAGGTAGGCTGAGTTCTCCCCTTGACCTATGCAGTTGCCTACCTTGAGAGGGAGCAAAAATAACTGAAGATTAACTTGAATCTAGATCTCTGAGCCTGTGGCTTTATTCACCTTATTAACCATGGGGAGAGACTAGTCTTGCTTCCTTCCTGTTTCTCCAGTGAGATAAATCATACATACTAAGAATTCCACTTGTTTCCAAGGTAAAGGTTTTGACTGAATCATATGTCTGCCCAAAATTTCCCTTGCAATCATCCTGATCATGGGTACACACATGGACTTGTTCACCCCACACTTCTGTGCAGTAAAATGGGTTCCAACAGTATCATCATCTATATCTCCCTGCCTTTTATACAGCAACTCATCAGTCAGAGCATCCACTCACAATGTGTGAAACTTCAGGACACTTTATGACTTGTCAGAGGGTCAGCAGCATTCCAGTCCAGCATCAGCTGTGTGGGCAACACTCTGGGTGAGTCACAGACCTTTGGGAGATCGGTACCAAATGTGATGCAGGTATTCACTCTTATGAAGCAAAACAAGATGAGGCATGTACATCTTCTTTCCTTTCTATTTTCCAGCTTCTCCTTAGTTTTAGATGATACTTATTTACAGAAAAAATAGGTGTTTAGGAGATTGGTTTAGCCTGACATGAAAATACTGAGAGTTTCTTCAAGAAATGGAAGATGTGTTGGAAACATCAGAAATGCCATTCTGGGTCAGACACATGCTTTATCACTAGCAAATAGAGATATTTACTAGCAGCAACACAAGATGGAATTTAGGGACAGCACACAGACCTGGATATTTCCCTGATGAGTTCATGTAATTGACCTAATACTCTTTTTAAAGGATTATTTGTTTTAACTTATGATGGGTCACTGAGTTACCAGTATAGTTCTTTGCAAGCAACAGGCACTTGTGTAACATTACTAAATGGATGTGCCCTTGGTCTGTTTAAACCATTATCCTCTCTTTCAGAAAGTTAGGAAGGAAACAGAAAGCACCTCAGTTTGTACACTGACTTGTTCATAACTTTTCTATTTAAACATGTGTCAGGATCCTTCAAACTGTTTTTCTAGGCTGAACTGGTTTCTGTTTGTAGCCCCTCTCCTTCACCTCCTGGGTAGGAACCTCTCAGGCTCCCATCCAGCCATTTCTTCCCTTGCCAACGCAACTGTGTAAAGTGCACTCCTGTTCTCCCTCATGCCACATCTCAATGCAAACTCAGCTCTGTTTCTGATTTCAGTGAAGTCAGTTGAGAAAGTGAGATGGATTTTGGTGAAAAAACAAAGAAATGTAATTCCTGTGTGGAGCTGTAAGTCAATATACTAACAAAACTGTACAAACTGGGGGTTAGTCAAGTGATGGATGTAGAATGACACAAAAATGGAGCAGGACTGAGTTCCCATTAAATTTGTCAGGAAAACTTGTATTCATTTGGGTTAGGTGGCTCAGACTTCTTTAAGAAGAACAGTAGAACAAAGAGCAAATAGAGAAGCTTTCTTTCACTTATCCTGTCCACAATGCTTTACTTTACTGTAACATTCAATCCAACAATGTGCCTCCATACTGGTATTCAGTCTTGAATAGATACCTGCCTCCTCCAAAGAAGAGTTTGACAGGTATATTTCTAAATGTTCTAAATGTTTGCTGGCCTGCAAAGTGCTGGGCTCAGAAAACTCAGAAGAGCACTGAAGAAAAAGGAACAAAGGGTACTCCTCAGCTTAAACCACTGCACATTCAGTCTTGCCAAGCATCAATACTCTTAGACAAACGGATTGATGTTTTCATTCTGCTAAGATGCTATCACTATAACATTACAAGTACCTTTAGACCTCTGCACAGCCTCATCTTCATCTGGATCTTCCTGCTGACAGATAATGTTCTTTGAGGCCGAGCTGTCTGTCTCAGGTAACCACTAGAGATCATTCCTCCCCTTGCAGTACTTTTGAATTAAGTGATGTCATTTTATTCTCTCATCACACCAGTGCTGGGTTTTTTTAATCGATGAATCCATATGTTTATAACCTGAACATGAATTAAAGCTGCAGGCTCTCACATTTATGTCCTTTTAAGAAAAGACAGCTCTCTCAAAGCAAAATAAATTAATTGTGTACTAGAAAGGCCACTGGAAGAAATAAAGCTGAAAATCCAGCCACATACTCAAGTGCAATGATGCCAATTCCCAGTAGCTGAGGATCTCATCCACATTCTGTCATTAAACTGAGGGAAATACGCTGCCTATTATGCAGCTAAAACCCTCATTTATTTTATATGCAAAAATAGAATTGATCTTGGAAAACTAATATTGTGTCTCTTAGTGAATGTGTTGGAGGACTGTGCTGGCCTCAGCAGTCAGATTCCACATCACTGTGTGCCTTGTCTCCAGGCCCTTGCAGTTTTTCCTCTCTTTTTAGACAAAGATATGTAATTACCCACCTTCTCTGCCCTTCACAGGGCACATAAGGTTTTACGACTGAAGCATGATCAGAGCAGAGGGCACTACAAGCTCCATAACATTATTAACAGTAACCAGCTAGATAGAAACACAGCCATGTGGATCAACAATCCCATGCAGTCAAAAGTCCCCCCCTTCCCACAGCTTCACATTAAAGAGGCCTGTTCAAACTCTACCCTGCATAAGCCTGCCATTTTCTGCAGAGCTCCAAGAACCAGAACACTGCTGTAACTTGTCCTGTTTGCTTCCAGAGTTAGGTCATCCATAATTTTGGACCATTTTATCTATAAAGCAAAACTGCTTTCCAAGGGCTTTTATCAGCAAGCTGGGAATACACACAAAATGTCTCTCCTTTCACTCTGTATCTGGACAAGACTTAAGTGGTGTCAGAGAAAAGAGCTTTCTGCACCCTCTTGGCAAGTGTTTACAAGCAAGACTTCTTCTCTGATGTTTTAAGAACACTTCACCATCCCATTCTCTTCTTACCTCTTCATTCCACCATTGAACTGTGTGGTACTGCATGTATACAAGTATGTATGTTTAGAGATGCAGATAACAGTGTAAGGTATTAATACTGTATTTGAAATGTCAGGCCTATCAGACAGAGAAGCTGTCCTGGATACTTTTATCTATTATTTAGCAATGACAAAAGAAACTGATAAAAATGTGAAAAATTGGAATTTTCCTATAAGAAAAAAAAAAAGAAAAGAAAAAAGAAGAAAATCCAGGAGAAGCAGAATAAAAGCTGAGTGTTTTAAGCTAGCAGCAAGTCCAGGGTTTCAGCTGACTACAAGTGACTATTTCCATGATGCAGTTTGAGGCAAGGCTTCTTCCTGGTTTCAGTTAATCATTCTGTCAAACAATATATTGGCATACCATCATTTTTGTCGTAGAAAAGTAAAACCATGAGAATGCAAGGGATGGAAAGGGAATCAACACCACCTTCACTTCCGAGGGCAAATGGTATTTCAGAAGTTGGAAGCACAAGTTCTGTAATCTTGAATATGACTTTCAACTAATTTTCATTGAAAATTCTGTTCCTATGCATCCATTTTCTTAGCAGAAAAGTCAGAAATTCGATCAAAATTATCTTTCATAGTGAAAAGATCTTTCATTTCTCCTGACACCATGGCAAAACTGGATAAGTTCTCAAAAGTTCAAGTGAGGCAAAATAAGAAAGCAGTTCAGAATATGTAAAGCAGAAAAAAAACCCACATTCCAATAACTGATAGATAAGCCTCAGTCACCTAAATAAGCCTGTAAACTGAAATGTGTTAAAATGCAAATGCCTTTGATGTATATCCCTTTAGCACCTGCATTCATGTTGTTTTAGAATATATAGATGCTTTTACAAATCAGAACTGAAGTGAAAGTATCACCTATCTGCAAGGCCTATGACACGGTCCGTC